>CAUYQV010031498.1:0-15841 GCA_963574575.1 Galagoides demidoff | reverse complement strand
CATGGCATCACAGCTCATAGCAACCTCCAACTCCTGGGCTCAAGCGAGTCTCCTGCCTCCGCCTCCCAAGTAGCTGGGACCACAGGCGCCCGCCACAACGCCCCGGCCATTTTTTGGTTGCAGCCATCATTGTTGTTTGGCGGGCCGGGCTGGGGATTCGAACCCGCCACCTTAGGTGTACGTGGCCGGGCCTTAGCCGATTGAGCCACAGGCGCCGAGCCTTGTTTGAAATTTTGCCAGTAGTTGTGAGTGCTAAGGATAAGGGTAAGAGCAGGAACTTCTGTAGCTCATGGAAGGGTAGATGGAGTCATACTTCCCTAAAAAGGCAGTCAGCCATTTCTTTTCTGCAGATTGATGGAAGAAAAGAAAGTGTTCAAAAAGGAAGGTTCGCTGGAGGAGAATATGCATTGTTTTTCTGATTTTGTATTTGTCTAAACAGAGCAAAGTTACAAACTGGTATGATTGATTACTAATTAATAAACCCAGTAGGAATGCAGTAGGATTCCTTGTTAGATTTTTCTATAGGTTTTCTTTGTTTTGTTTTTTAAGAGAGAGGGTCTTGCTTTGAACTCCAGGCCCCTAGCAATCCCTCCCACATCAGCCTATCAAAATGCTGGGATTGCAGATGTGAGCATCATGTTTGGCCCTAGTTTTTAATTGCTGAAAAGTCACCGGAGGCTGATTTTTGATCATGTATTACTGCTGTTATTTCATTAAAGTTTATAGTTTGGTCAAGACTTTGGCTGCTTTTTGTTTGTTAACGTGAAAAATATGTGAAACACCTTCTGTAATAGAATGCCAAGCACATTTTAATTCAGATTCATAAGAGCAAAATGAATAATATCAGGATTAGGAAGCATGATTAACAGTTCTATTAATCCTACGTTAGCATGCTTAACATTCTGTTTTAGTACTGGAACGCAGATAAACCAAATTGTGCTTTAATTTTTGAAAGTAAGATAAGCAAATGTAGTGAATAAATTGGTCCACTTTGTAGAATTTAGAAAACTTTAGTTGAATGAGTGCTGTAAAGCCATTCCTTACTCAACAAATCCCTACTGTACTTTCTCTGTGCCTGGTAGTGGTGTCGACTAGCTTTCCAGAAATTATAGTCTGGTACAATTCTTTCTTTATTTCCTACAGATAATCAAGCAATTTTTAAAGTATTTACTTCCTAATTTAATTTTATATTAAAATCTAGAAAATGTGACCAAAAATTGATAAATTTGAACTTGAGGTGATGTATGTTAATAACATTCTTTTACTTTTTTATATTTAAAATTTTTATAATAATAATAAAGTATGTTGACGATATAAAATTGGAATGTTTATTTCCAAATATAAGTATTCATAGGAAACTCTGTATTCTTTACAATTTCTTTCTTATACTGCTATAGCAAATAAGTAATTTATGTATTTTATTGACTTCATACAGATAAGTTTAGTTTTTTTCCCCCTAATTGGTTTTAGGTGATTTCATGTTTTTAGCTAAAGAAGAATGGTAGGAAACACAATGTCTTATGTTTCTAGCTTGTGACGAGAAAAATCACAAATCAGCTTACTTCTAGTTTTTTATGTAACAAAATAGCATAGTGTTAGTCATCATGGTATATTATATTTGTTTGTAATTATAGTTTTATTATTTCAGAAGTTAAAATTCTTTTACAAGAGTCTAGATAGACATTACTCTGAATGGTAGGTAGGAGACCAGAGGTAAACATATTAATTATCACCAGCTTCTTGCTTCTGTTTGGTGATGGGCACACACATATTCTTTATAACTGAATAATTTAATAAAGAGTTTTATGTAGAGCAAAATTTCTAACACATCTATTTAACCCTTTTCAGTACTTAAACATGTAATTGTTGAAGTGGATATAAGAGGATGATTTATCAGCGTTAAAAACTTGAATTAAGGTTTATGGGATTAATTCTAATATCCATTCTTATTTTAAGGGTTCCGATGACTGTCTTGTAAAAATCTGGGCAACAGATGATGGGAGATTATTAGCTACTTTAAGAGGCCATGCTGCTGAGATATCAGACATGGCTGTAAACTATGAGAATACCATGATAGCAGCGGGAAGTTGTGACAAGATGATCCGAGTCTGGTGTCTTCGAACCTGTGCACCTTTGGCTGTTCTTCAGGGCCATAGCGCATCGATCACATCATTACAGGTAATTTTCTGACCTATAAAATCTTTTTTGGTTGTAATTTAAAGTAAATTTTATGAAGTCACTTTTGGTTATAATTCAAAGTAAGTTTAAAGAAGTCATTTTTATAGGCTCAGTGCCTGTAGCTTAGTGGCTAGAGCACCAGCCACGTACGCTGGAGTTGGTGGGTTCGAATCCAGACTGGACCTGCCAAACAGTAATGACAATTATAACCAAAAAAAAGCTGGGCATTGTGATAGGCGCCTGCAGTCCCAGCTACTTGGGAGCCTGAGGCAAGATAATTGCTTAAGCCCAAGAGTTTGACCTATGACACCAACTTGAGACTCTGTCTCAAAAAAAAAAAAGAAAAAAAGTTCTCACAGGTACCCACAGGTGGTTACGGCGCCAGCTGCATACATTGAAGTTGGTGGTTTTGAAACTGGCCTTGGCCAGCTAAGCAACAATGACAACTGCAACAAAAAAAAATAGCCGGGCATTGTGGCAGGCGCCTGTAGACCCAGCTACTTGGGAGGCTGAGGCAAGAGAATCAATTAAGCCCAGGAGGTTGAGGTTGCTGTGAGTTGTGACACCATGGTATTCTACTGAGAGTGACACAATGAGACTATTGTCTCAAAAAAACAAACAAAACAAAAAAAGGAGTCCCTTGTATAATCCAGTATATAAGGCCAGTTTAAACAAAGGCGTGTTCCTGCTTTCCTTATAAATATGTGGGCTTTGACTAAGATGGTAGCTGTGGCCTTTATCAATTCTGGGTGTTTCTAATGGTTACTGGTAGTTGCTATTAGGATGGTAAAAAGTGGATTTTATTATTTGCACTGTGTCATGCTTCTTGTAAAGATTTTTTTCTGTGATTGTTTTTCAGTTCTCACCATTGTGCAGTGGCTCAAAGAGATATCTGTCTTCTACGGGGGCAGATGGCACTATTTGTTTTTGGCTCTGGGATGCTGGAACCCTTAAAATAAAGTTAGTTGCTATTTTATTTCATAGAATAAATGTGCTTAATGGTTAACATGGCAAAAATACAAAGTAGTCAATAAGAAGAATTTAGTTTTCCTTGAGTGAACAGAAATTTTTTTTGGTTCTTTCCTGACCTCGTTTATTTTTTTGGCCTCCCCTTTTTTTATGCTTGACAGAAAAATTTTCCCATGTTAACATGTGTTTCTTTTTTCTCTGATCTTTGTCCTAGTTCTACCTCTGCCTCTATCCCTGGTTTATTGCCACTCGTTTTTATGTGCTGCATAGTTTTGTCTAAGTAGCTCCTTTTGTTGCTAAGAACATAATCTTAAGCAGTCCTAATTATTCTTTAGAATAATTTTAATCTTTTGTTACCCAATTTATACACTCCAGATACTACTGTAGATCTAGGGAAACAGGAAAACAAAAAGGTTTCATTAAACTACAAAAGACCTACAGACGCACCCCACCCCCACCCTGCCCTCAGTCTCCCTGCAATAGCATTTTGCATTTGTGCTTTTGCCTATATTGATATCTTGGTTAATCAAAGCAAGTTGGCTGGATAGTATTATCTTTTGATTCAGGACACTGAGGTAAAGAAAAGCTAAATGCTGTTCATATAGTTAAAACAACTTTTTAAAAAATAGATAAGTTTAGGACTAGAGCCCTTCCCTGCCCTATGGTCACTTTGTCTCTTAAGTGGATGTCAACGGGAGAGGAAGTACTGTGTTTGCCCCATAGGTAGTCTTTGAACAAGGAAATACCCAATGATTCCAGTGTTGAAAGTCATTCAGATTAGAACATTTATCTCAGTAATTAATTCTGACTTCTGTTCATTAATTATCAACCCAAGTTGATGTATTTAATACAACGGGAATGCCTTTGTTATTTTAAAGTAGTAGTATTTAGATAATTATTTCTAATAAGAGGCATGCTTCTTAAACTGTGTAGGAACATTCCTATAGATTGGTTCTTATGCCAGATTGAGGGGCCATGACTTGAGTATCCGTCATTTAAAAACAAAATATTTTTAAAAAGATTATGTCTACAACATAATTCTTTGGACCAAGTAAGTTGGTTTTACTTTAGGCTTTCTATAATAGTTAAATAAAGTTGAAATACTTTACTGGTATGGTGTGTATAGACAATAGCAATACTTAATTATTACTGCTTTCCTTAGTGTATTTTTATCTCTGTGTGGATCTGATTGGGATAACTATCCTTTCCTGTATTGTTTTCATAGAGAAAAAAAAATGACTAGCTATCTTCTTATTATATTAGGATAGGAACAACAAATGTTTTGCTGCAGAATTAAACTCTCACCTTGTTTGTGCTTCATGAGGGTTACATTGCTAAGTACAGCGATATTTCATGTTTCTGGATGCTTGAAAAGTGAGTTTTTCCCATATGAATTTTTTTTCTCCAGAATCTTTATGTAGAAAGAATCACATGTAACTGACTAGCCTAAGACAATATTTTTTCCCCCAGGAATGTGTTTTTATATGTAGATATAATTAGGGAGATGTGTATAATTTTCTGTTGCCTTTATATTACTTTTAATAGCTTGCATTATATCTTACTGAGCTATACATATTTTGCTTAGTAATTTTTTTATTTTGGCACATTAAAGTTTTTTCATTATTTATTAGTATTTTTTGCTATTTGCTATTATTATTGTTCCTTAAACTTTTTAGTGTTCAGGCATAAAAATAACAATGATCCATTTTACACATTTTGATAACTTGCCAAACAATTGGCACGATATAGATTGTTTGTATAGTTATATCACATAGGGTTTAATTAACTCTAAAAGGTAAAAATTGCATTGAGCTGTAGTACTTTCTTATAATCTAGGGAAATGACTTCAGAAACCCAACTATCTACATTAATTAAAAAAATTTCAGCTTTGGAAAATCAAATCTCCTGTTTGCTTAGAGTTTCTGTATATGTTACCAACTTCCACCAGTAAACATGCTGCTGCTTAGATCGGTAACCTGAGTTGACTGGGTGAACCAGAAGCCAGCTCAAGAGATTTTTAGGTAGGAGGAACCTATCTAAACACACTTGTACTAGATATGAGAAGAATAGGAATCCTAAAATATGTTGATAAAGATCATTACAAATGTTTATTCAGCACTTAGTCGGCTAAGCTAGTACTAAACACTTGATCTCATTAAGTTTTATAACAACCCTATGATGAAGATTTAGTTATCTCTGGAGCAAAAACGGGAGCACAGCATGCCACATAAGGAGAGGGCAGAGCTGCTAGGATCTGAATACTACTAGTGGAAGTGTGCCATCAGGAGCCCAGTTAGATAGCAGTTACTCACTGATGGACGTCTAGACTCTAGAGCTTGTGGAACCTGATTAAAATACTAAGGTGAGCGTGTTGGGCCCTGCTGGGGGAAAGTTACTTAATTTTTAACAACAACTCAGTGACAGGTTGTATTGTTCACCTTCATTTTACAGATGAAGAGACTGAGGTATAGAAATGTCAACTTGTGTGAGGTTATACACCTCAGAAGTGGCAGAGCTAGAAGCTGAATTCAGTCTAAGGCCCTCCTGAAATATTTCCTCATGTGCTTTTAAAAATATAAAATAAAATCTGTTTGAAATGGCAATCTCTAGGACCATTTACATATTCTAGGAAGATATTAGTGAAAGTAGTACATTTAGTTGCCTCCATAATTCAGATTAATTTACTTAAATTATAGTTAATTTTGCTCTGGATAAATGTTTAGATTTTAAGGATGTTTTGGTAAATACTTATTTCTCTAAATGTTACCTCTGCTCAGCTATATGAGAGCTTGTTAATATTAAATTTTGTTATAAATACCAATTTGCAGATTTATTAACTTCAAATTTTTAACAATTATTTTTATGTTCTATATTAATAAGACAGTTTGCATTGCTCAGAGTGTGTAGTTAGAAATATTTAATATATACAATTTTTCATTAAATGATTACAAAACTGAAACCACTCTATATTTGATACTGAGGAAGTTCTACAGTACACTCAGGCATAGGGCTTGAAATACAGTTTGCATTTTCTCTAGTATGAGAAAAGCTAGGTCAAAAGTTACAGTAAGTAGGGCTTCAAACATAATCAGTATATTGTAGCATTACATACTCATTGATAAATGTATTGGTATCATGACTAAAATTCTGTACTTTTTCTCTAATATGTTTGATTGTAACATCAAATGTTTAATGTCAGTAGTAATACAAACGTTATGTGTAATACAGTTATACAAGTAATGTAAATATAATTGAATGTAGATCACTACATTTCTGTAGATCACTGTTTTGAAGAAGCATTACAGTTGACTTAAGAGTCATATGAGCCATCAGATTTTCACTAAAAATTTCGTAAGTGTAATAGTCTTACTTTGTGAACTCTTAAAGCAGTGATCCCGAGCCTTTTCGGCACTATGGACCAGTTTCATGAAAGACAGGTTTTCTATGGTGTGGGAGGGGTTGGGGGAGTTACAGGACCTGAAGCTCAGGTGGTGGTGCTGTGTGGCCCGCTTCCTAACAAGCCGTGAATTGGTACCAGTCTGTGGCCTGAGGCATGGAGAGAGCAGTTGAAGGACATACTTTGTCACATTAGAAGACAGAGGGAGAAGCTTAATTATTGTCTAACAGTGGAAAAGTTCAGTTACTAATGGTACACGTAAGCTACCCCATTTAGCTAGTATGTTCATATTTGCAAATAGCTTATTTCGTTATATATTTCTATATTACTGTATTACTCTAGGAAAAACTGAGTCTTTAATTAGAAGTGAGTGTAACTAATAACTACATGTCTAGTGTAACAAAGACTTTAGGATTGTTCCATGTTAAGATTGTTATGTAGTCAGGAGCTCCTGTAAAATCTACATCTAGAATTTCTATAGTTATCTGTTGATTTATGACATGTAATGATTTCTAAGTTGTTTTTAGGAAGGGTGCCATATGTTGCTTCATATTTAATTTTGTCCTCTGTGATTATTTTTTGAAATAGCTTATTTCTGGTGTTACTGGTCCCTTATGATATTTTTGTTTATTTTTTATATTACAGTCCAAGACCTGCAAAATTTACAGAGCGCCCACGGCCTGGGGTTCAAATGATCTGTTCTTCTTTTAGTGCTGGTAAGATTTTTTTCCCCCCTTTAATTTTTCATCAAAGTTCTACATTAGAAAACCTCTTGTGGAAAACAGAAAATTTCAGAAAATATTTACTGTTATATTGTGAATTATGTTCTTATACATATGCCAGAGTTAGTAACCAAGAATGATCATATATTAACTTAGAAATATTTCAGCTATTGTGAAGTTTTGTTTATGTAATCATACATGAAAATATTACTCTAGTAGGAGAGAATAAATAGTTTGAAAATTGACTCTTAAATAATGAATCTTTAAACAGTTGTCTTATTGTGAGAAAAGTATTTTAGATATGGTTTATATTTTCATGGATTTTGATGGTATCTCATAGTTCAGTAAAATAAATTTGATAGATATTTCTTGATCTTCTTAATTTGCCCCAGACTATTTTGATTTGCTTTTTTATTTTTCTTTCTTTCTTTCTTTATTTTTTGAGACAGTCCTACAGTGTTGCCCTTGATAGAGTGCTATGGTGTCACAGCTCACAGCAACCTCAAACTTAAGTGGCTTAAGTGATTCTCTTGCCTCAGCCTCCTGAGTAGCTGGGACTACAGGCGCCTGCCACCACGCCCTGCTGTTTTTTTGTCTCAGTTGTCATTATTGTTTCAGCAGGCCCAGGCTAGGTTCGAACCTGCCAACTTCAGTGTATGTGGCTGACACTGTAACCACTGTGCTATGGGCACGGAGTCTGATTTGCTTTTTTAAAGGCAGCATTATAGCTTTGTTAGTATTCCAGTTAGGTTTCGAGTTTATACAGCAGCATTTTGAATGAATGTTAAGAGTTTTTTAATTTAAATTAGCTGGATCTTTGAAGTGCATTGATAAAAACATTAAAGAAACAGTAATATATTGTTTATAATATTCCTAATACCTCTTCTTTCACCTTTATTTTTCTGTTTTACTTTGTCTGTTTATTTTATAATTGGGAGTAATAGCATAACCTGAGATAAGGGATAGTGCAATGAGTCGTTTTTGATGTATTTATTAATATTCAAAAATTTCATTTTCTGACTTCTAGATTTCCAGTGCTACTGCCATGAATTTAGTGTTCTTCCTAGTAATAACACAAATATAGGCGCTATACATATATTCAAAGTACTCTGAATTTATGCTTCTCTTTCAAATATAATTTGATTTTTTTAAGGGTTCAGTGGGTAGATCATTTATCAATAATACTTAAATATTTTATTATATACAAACACTGTTTTAAACACCATGGAAGAGGGTTGCTGTCACGAAGGGAGTAGAATGTGTGTACTATAAGACAGTCTTAGGTGAGTTCGGGCTTATTTGATTGCAGAGTTTGTAAAGGTCTTTACAACTGATGGAGTTGAGCCTTAACTTTTTTTTTTTTTTTTTTTTTGGTGAGACAGAACCTCAAGCTGTAGCCCTGGGTAGACTGCTGTGGCATCACAGCTCACAGCAACCTCCAACTCCTGGGCTCAAGCGAGTCTCCTGCCCCCACCTCCCAAGTAGCTGGGACTACAGGCGCCCGCCACAACGCCCAGCTATTTTTTTGGTTACAGCCATCATTGTTTAGCAGGCCTAGGCTGGATTTGAACTTGCCAGCTCAGGTGTACGTGGCTGGCGCCTTAGCTGCTTGAGCCACAGGTGCTGAGCTGAGTCTTAACATTTTGATGTGACTTGGACACATGGGACATAGGACAAGAGAGGGATTTGAGCAGAGTTAGAGACATATTTTCTAGTGAAGATGACTGATAATTTTTACCCAGTAAAATTTTTTTTGTCTTTTTTTTGAGACAGGGTCTTATTATGTCGCCCTCAGTAGAGTGCTGTGGCAACCTCAAACTCTTGGGCTTAAGCGATTCTCTTGCCTCAGTCTCCCAAGTAGCTGGGACTACAGGCGTCCACCACAATGCCCCGCTATTTTTTGATTGTAGTTCTCATTGTTGTTTGGCAGGTTGGGGCTGGGTTTGAACCCACCAGCTCTGGCATATGTGGCCGGAGTCCTATCCCCTGAGCTGCAGGCGCCGAGCCATTACCCACTAACGTTATGTAATCATGTAGTGAAAGTTTCAGTGCAAGGCTTTACTTCTGTAAATAATAAAAACCTAGTCAAACTACCTTAATAAACTTCTAGATTTCTGTGAGATGTATATTTAGGATAAACATGGAGTGGTTTTAGAGCAAAATACTATACTTCATTATGCATTATAATTTTGCTTGCATTTTATCTAATTCTCAGAGATTTTGAAGTTTTATGCGTGTTTGCTGTTGTTCTTCATAGGTGGAATGTTTTTGGCCACAGGAAGCACAGATCACATAATTAGGGTTTATTTTTTTGGATCAGGTCAGCCAGAGAAAATATCGGAATTGGAGTTTCATACTGTAAGTATTGGTGAAAGGAATTAGATGTATATAATTGAAATGGAGTCTAACAGTTTATATTCAGCACCTTTCTTGTTTATCTGTTTATATATAGGACAAAGTTGACAGTATCCAGTTTTCCAACACTAGTAGCAGGTAAAACATTTATTTGTCTAATTCTGATTTTAAAATTATGAAATAAAGACAGTTCTTGTAGTCTGATTTTGTTTAGGGTCAAACATAGGAAATAATTACCTAAAATAAAGATCTTGACCCAGGTAATACTTAAAAGTGAGTATAGCTTTCACATGTATATAAAGGTATGTCTTTATATTGTATTTAGAATAATGTTAGTATATTTGAGCACTTTTCATAATTTTAATACCTTTTATCAAATAGTCCCTAAATGTGTCAAAGGGTAGAGAAACTTTTGTTAGAGATTAAAAATATATCACAGTATTTGAGACAGACTTGTTTATGACAAAAGATGATAGTATGTCGATTTTCCTGTGTTCTTGTTATAAAAGGAAATAAAGCTATTTCTAGGTACTATGAGTAGAATAAGTCAAGTTCTTCAAATTTGAAAAGAAAATTGATGTTTTTCCATTGGCAAGTATCAATTCTATTTGTAAACAGTATAGTAAATAGTGACCTTGAATTACTTTCTAATGTTACTTTTGAGCCCTAGCCATGAACCATAGAGCATTCAATTATAAAGTTTTAGAAGCTCTTAAATTTAAAGAGACTGAGAAAATGCTTTATTGTATTGGAATGCTATGTAATTAAAGATGAATGCTGTTTTTTTCAAACAAAACTCTGCGGAAAGTACCTTCTGGTAAAGCATGTGTGGTTTTTCTTTGGGGAATTGGACTCCTTTTAATATAGATTTGTGAGTGGGAGTCGTGATGGGACAGCACGTATTTGGCAATTTAAACGAAGAGAATGGAAGAGCATATTGTTGGATATGGCTACTCGTCCAGCAGGGTAAGAGATCAAATTTGAAATACATATATAAATTACTATGAAATGAGCCTATAGACTCATATGTCATGTTAAAATTGCTCCTTTTCTGTACTAACTAGAGGTGCTATTATTGATGAAAGGTTTTGATTTTTATGAAATGATTCATTGCCTTGTATGAGAAGACGACTTAGTTAATTTTATAAAGGGTATGATAAAATAGTTGTAAGATTTAATATTTTCTTCAGAAACCAGAACATACTATAATTAATCTATGACAAAGGGATGATATATATATATATATATACACATACATACATACATACATACATACACACACACAGTGGTTTTCTCCATCCAAGATAAATTATATCACATGTTGTAGCTGTTACTTTAATATTTTACCCTTTTTCTCTCCCTGTTTTTGGGTGTAGTCATCTCAGATGCATGGGAGAACGGGGCAGTCAGCAGGGTGTGACAGTGACAGTAAAAGTGGAGAATGGGCACTATGGCATAGAGTTCTGATTACAGAGGGTTACAGCAGTGATAAGATCATCTGTCACTAATGGTTTAGGGGTGCTAGAATCCTGGGGATCCTAACTAAGTGCAGTGACTTTTGCTATCATTCTGTGTTGATTCACACTGTCCTCAATTACTTATAAAGAATTGTTACCTATATTAATGAAGGTAAATATAAGTTAAGATGTATTTTGGTTTTTGTCATACCAATATTTTAGGAATATCAGTATATAAACAAATACTGCTTTCCTAACTTTCAGCCAAAACCTTCAAGGAATAGAAGATAAAATCACAAAAATGAAAGTCACTATGGTAGCTTGGGATCGACATGACAATACAGTTATAACGGCAGTTAATAACATGACTCTGAAAGTTTGGAATTCTTACACGGGCCAACTCATTCATGTCCTGATGGTGAGAAAAAAGACTCATTATTTGGTATAACTGAAGCTGACTGTAGGATGGAATGTTTTCATTGAGGAATAAAGTTTTTTATGTTAGCTAGAAACTCTAGTTTGCTAGGGTAATAAGGCTTTGGAGGAGATTGGGAATCATGTAAAAATGCAGTTTAATAGGTTTGGCTTGGGAAACATAACTCATTGTAGGTGCTTGCTGCTCTCTGATATATACAGATCCATTCATAGTTTCCTTATGTCTCACTAAATGATAGCAAAGCCCTGGGTAGTGAGTGACACTAGCTCAGTTTTATTATTAATTATACATTGACAAATGTGAAGATTTTTGCCAATTTAATATTTCTTCAAACTATTTCTAGAAATGGTGCCATGCTGGAGTTGGATTCTGTTTTGTTTTTCTTTCTTTTATAATGATTTTAATACTTTTAACACTTCAAAAATATTTCAGGGTCATGAAGATGAGGTTTTTGTTCTTGAGCCACACCCATTTGATCCTAGAGTTCTCTTTTCTGCTGGTCATGATGGAAACGTCATAGTGTGGGATCTGGCACGAGGAGTCAAAATTCGATCTTATTTCAATATGGTAATTATCAGTCTTCTTCATTTTATAGCTGTTTCTGATTTTTGGGGCTTTTTGACAAAGGTACTCTGCATATCACAAAGGAAATCCATTTCAAAATTGGTTCATTCATTATTTGGCTTTAAATTTCCACCAATGCAGAAGTATTTATTCCATGTCTTTGTTAAGATGCTAAACTTAAAAGAAAATTATGCATATTAACAATGCTTATATATTGTCATAGCTGGATTTAGTTTTATTTTAACAGTGAAACTTTGAGCAGAAATTTACAAGTATGAAGATATGGTCTAGAGAAGTAAAAATGTTTGGGAAACCATGTGAAGAAATTATAAATAAATATTTACCCTGTATTATTGTACTTCATTATTAATTTTAGTGCAACAGAATTTGGTTCAAGTACACTGATTTTAAAATTAAAACCAAAGAATCAGACATTTCTCACTTTGATCAAGTTGTAGTATATTAAATACTGTATTTGAGTTTATGCCCCTTTCTCTTCAAAATTGTTTCTTAGGTAGATTTTAGCATATTTAACTGAGCATTTGAATTACAGTGGTTATATGTCATATACAGCTTTCCAAGCAGTGTTTCTGCTCCTTTCTAACTAACCACTGCGTGAAGAATAAAGGGCTCTTTAAATACTATGTTTTACATCCGGGGTCCTCAGACTTTTTAAACAGGGGGCCAGTTCACTGTCCCTCAGACCGCTGGAGGGTCGGACTGCGGACCCCAGGACAAGTTGGTTGCTAAGCGGGACAGGCAGCTGCAGCCCAGCAGACCAGATAAATGTCCTAGGTGGGCCGTTGCAGGCTGCTATAGTTTGAGGTCTCCTGCTTTACATAGTCACATTTTAATAAAAGCTGCTTCCTGTATGTTAGGAGTACCTTTAAACAAAGAAGGGGAGGGGGGAGAACCTGTATGTCTATCTGTTTCCACTAGTTCAACATGTTTAGATTAAAAAAATGTCAACTGTAGAAACCTTTAGTATGGTAGTAATTAATTCATAAAACAATATAATTTGTGTGTAGTCAGAATTAGTTTGTAAAACAAATTATTTCACAAAACAGTGGCTTTTAAAATACAATGGTTTGTGAAAAAATAACATGAAAATGATAATCAGTGTAAAGTTTATTCCTATGTCATAAGGAAGCAGAAGATAAAATGAAAGTATTTTCTGTGAAGGAAATAACTTTTCACTGTCATTAATGGCTGTGCCTTGAGGGGATATGTGTAGATAAGGTAATAAATAAGGTTCCTAAAATCTCAGTTTGCTGGAAAACAGTGTTAATTATTTGGTGCACAATTCTTAGTAATCAATGGAATTCCTTTGTGATTGCACAAGGGAGATTTTTTTTTTAATCCATACATATGAAGGTAAAGATTTTTTCTTTTTACCTTTTCTGTGTGCTTTTTTTGGACTATTTCTGTTGAATAAAGATATTAGTTCTCAATTTGTCTTTATAGCTTCAAAAGAAAACAAGTTATGGGCTTATTTAGTACTTTGAAATTTTCAAAGGGTATGATTATATTGGTAGACTGTGTGGAGGGAAACTTCTGTCATGATTAAATGTTGCTTGCACCCTTCAATTGTGAAGGTGAACTTGCCTTGTCAGGTAAGTTGATCACACTAATGTTTCACCTTTTCAGTAGAGGTAAAAATTGCAACACCTTGAGATTTCAGCAATTTGCTCTCAGACCATGACAAATTAGTAATGTAACTAGGAGTAGAAGTCAGCCATAATATATTGTATACTTTTTGAAATTAATGAAGGGATTAGTTACATTACTGCCTTAAAAATTACTTACTGTTTAATACGTTTTAGATGAGGATGTTTTTCCTGTTCTTTCTATGGATGAGAGAGAAGAACTTCTAAACAACAGAAGAAACAAATTTCTGTAATAAGGAGAATTGGATGGTATCCATAGAATTCAAAACTATACCAAAAAAAAAAAAAGACAAACTTAAAAGGATAAAATATATATCCTACATTTTTTAAAAAAGCAAAATAAATTGTTTTTTATCTCAATTAATAACGATATTCCCTTTAACTTTTTATGTGATTTTTAATAGTTTTCGAAATACTTCCGTATACTTTACATCATTTGAGTCTCGTGAAAACCTTGTAATATAATTAGGGTAGATTTTACTCCTGGTTTTATCAATGAAAAAACTGTATATTACATAGATGAAATGCTTTGCCCAGGTTTACTTAGATTATACAGATTACATGACGCTTGGAGCTTAAACCCATGTGTTCTGTCTTGCTAATATTTTCTGATACAGTCATGGTCGGTGTTTTGAGCTTTTCTCAATGTCATTGCATAACTAACTTCCAACTATACCCAGTTAGTGATATACCCAGGGGGAAAATGTTTGCATAATGATATTAACTCTGAGTGGATCTTTTAGAAACTTACTCTTTAACTTAATGATTTTTTTTCCCCTCCCTGTCCCTTAATTTGTAAGTTATCTAAGTGCCTCATTTCTTTTTATTCTCTACTCTTTTGTTCATTTCATTGCTTGTTTATTTATGGGCAGATGGAAGATAAAGTATCCAGTATTGTCATTAAGGAAATAAAAGAAAAACAGTTTGAGGGAGGGCTTGTATTCTCACTGTTTGTTTTCATGAAAGTTGACTTTTGGCTACAGTTATAGCTATTTGGCTTTGTGTAATAATTAATAAGTTTTCAAGTTACTAAAATACCATAAAACTTGTTTTGTACAAATTCATTCCCTGACATTAAAACTGTAGTAGTATTCACCAGTTTAATTTAGTACATTATTATTAAATTACAGTTATTTTTTGAGATAGTGTCTCAGTCTGTTGCCCTGCTTAGAAGGCTGTGATGCTATCATAGCTCACTGCAGCCTTGAACTCCTGGGCTCAGGTGATCCTCTTACGCTAGCCTCTCAAGTAGGTGGGACTACAGGTGTGTGTCACCATGCCCAGCTGATTTTTCTACTTTTTATAGAGACAGGATCTCACTCTTGCTCAGGTTGCTCTCCAACTCCTGCCTCAAGCTATGCTCCTGCCTTGGCCTTCTAAAGTGCTAAGATGACAGGCGTGAGCCACTACTCCTGGACTAGTAAACATTTTTTGAGCACTGTACAGAGGGTTTAGTGTGCCTTGAAGGAGTTAAAGATGAATAATTCTAGTGGAATACTTCATTTAACTAGAAATGATGAAAGTTTAGATTAAGTATTATTAAGATCAAGTGATATTTGATGTGAATGCTATAAAAAAGTAAAGCTTATAAAATAAGCAAATTCATCATTCTGCCTACAATCAGAAAATAAGGAATGTAAACTATACTTAAAAAGAACAAAAAGTTTATATACAAATTTTTTTCAAATACAGGTTTTTTGAAAATACAGTATTTTGAGAATACTGTTTTAATACACATGATCCCTGTTTTAAAAATAAGTTAATGTAAGGCTCGGTGCCTGTGGCTCAATCGGCTAAGGCGCCAGCCACGTATACCTAAGGTTGCGGGTTCGAATCCCCAGCCTGGCCCGCCAAACAATAATAATGGCTGCAACCAAAAAATGGCTGGGCATTGTGGCGGGCGCCTGTAGTCCCAGCTACTTGGGAGGCGGAGGCAGGAGACTTGCTTGAGCCCGGGAGTTGGAGGTTGCTATGAGCTGAGATGCCATGGCACTCTACCCAGGGGGATAGCTTGAGGCTCCGTCTCAAAAAATAAAATAAAATAAAATAAAATAAAATGAGAGACAGGAGGAATGAGCAGAAGAGATAGTCTCTAG
>CAUYQV010031495.1:0-13306 GCA_963574575.1 Galagoides demidoff | reverse complement strand
CAGGTGCCCGCCACAACACCCGGCCATTTTTTTGGTTGCAGCCATCATTGTTGTTTGGCGGGCCCGGGCTGGGGATTCGAACCTGCCACCTTAGGTGTACGTGGCTGGTGCCTTAGCCGATTGAGCCACAGGCACGGAGCCCATAAAATTATTTTCATTGCTACTTCATAACTGTAATTTTTGCTACTGTTATGAATCGTAATGTAAATATCTGATATTAGGTGACCCCTGTGAAAGGGTCATTCGACTCCCCAAAAGAATCGCGAACCACAGGTTGAGAACCACTGACCTATTCTAGACCTTCTAAGTTAAGTGTTCAAATGGTTATATCAGTTTTTAAACTGTAATGGCTAGGTTTGTTGTTTTGTTGTTTTTTTTTTTTGAGAAGAGTCTCACTCTGTCTTTCTGGGTAGAGTGCCCTGGCATCATCATAGCTCACTGCCACCTCAAACTATTGGGCTCAAGGGATCCTCTTACCTCAGCTGCCTGAGTAGCTAGGACTATAGGTACCCAACGCAATACCCAGCTAGTTTTTTCTATTTAGTAGAGATGGAGTCTCACTCTTGCTCAGGCTGGTCTGGAAGTCCTGAGCTCAATCAATCTACCCACCTTGGCCTCCTAGAGTGCTAGGATTACAGAGGCATGAGCTACCACACCCAACCAATGCTAAGATTTCAACTAGACTCACAAAATCTAATTATATGGACTATATATGCTGAAAAGCTTCAGAGCAGAGATTCCTCCCCAGTCAAATGACCTTCTCTTCACTGTGATTTTTTGTTGTTGTTGTTTTTATTTTTGGCCAAGGCTGGGTTTGAACCTGCTACCTCTGGCATATGGGGCCAGCGCCCTACTCCTTTGAGCCACAGGTGCTGCCCCATTGTAATGTTTTGAAACCAGTTTGGAATTTTTCACTTTTTAATTTGGGATGTCAATCCTCTCATTCAGTTTACTATAAATGGGAGGTCCTCTTACAATTATAATGCCTTGCTATGATATAAACATTGTATATCTGCTACCTTTGGACCTCCCAAAAAGTACAACATAGGCTATGTCTACATGAAAAGTACAACATAGGCTATGTTTACAGACCTCCAAAATGGTATAGGCCTGTTGCATTCAAAATTTATTTATAAATTCCTCGTACTCAAATCAAGATCCCTCATTTTGTCAGCCAGTGCAGTGTCATATGCCTATAGTCCTGGCTACTCTGGAGGCTGACAGGAGGATCCTTTAAGGCCAAGAATTCAAGGCTGTAGTGCACTATGATCACGCCTATGAGTAGCCACAGTACTCCAGCCTAGGAAACACAGTGAGCCCCATCTCTTCAACAAAAACAAAAACAAAAAAACCCTCCAAGAAAGTTGATAAGCAAAGAAAGAAAAGGGAAAACTGAAGAAATGGCAATTCCCATTCTATGGGACCTTAAGGAGATTTTGGTGAACACAAGGATAATAGTAGATTTTTTAAAATAATCTTTGAGACCCCTGGCATAATTATTAAAGGTATTATTATTGGCTGGGCAGGGTTGCTCATACCTGTAATGTTACCACTCTGGGAAGCCAAGACAAGTGGATTGCCTGAGCTCAGAAGTTCAAGACCAGCCTGAGCAAGAGTGAGACCCCATCTCTAAAAATAGCCAGGCCTTGTGGCAGGCACCTATAGTCCCAGCTACTCTAGGGCTAAGGCAAGAGGATCACTTGAGCCCAAGAGTTTGAGGTTGCTAAGAGCTATAATACCACAGTACTCTACCAAGGTGACAAAGTAAAACTTGGTCTCAAAAAAAAAAATTAGGTATTATTATATTATTAACATTACAAGTATTAATTCTCTTATACTCAGGTTCATAGTTTAGTCGTTTTTCCCCCTAGAGTACCGATTTTCAACCATGGCACACTGGTGTGCTGTGAAAGGATCTTAGATATGCCTCAAAAAAAAATGTTTGAGACAATGTTTCATTGTGTTGCCCTCAATAGAGTGCTATGGCATCACAGCTCACAGCAACCTCAAACTCTTGGGCTTAAGCAATTCTCTTGCCTCAGCTTCCATAGTAGCTGGGACTACAGGTGCCTACCACAACACCTGGCTATTTTTCTTTCTTTCTTTTTTTTTTTTTTGCAGTTTTTGGCCAGGGCTGGGTTTGAACCCACCATCTCCAGCATATGGGGCCAGCATCCTGCTCCTTTGAGCCATAGGCACTGCCCCCGGGCTATTTTTTGGTTGAAGTTATCATTGTTGTGTAACAGGACTGGGCCAGACTCAAACCCTCCAGTCTTGGTGCATGTGGCCGGCACCCTACTCACCCTGAGCTATGGGTGTGGAGCCTGCCTCAAAAATTTTTAATAATCATTAATTAAATTATTTTCAAAAGAAACTCAAAGCACACTAAGGATGTAGTTCTTTACTCTTTTTTTTTTTTTTTTTTTTTTTTTAGAGACAGAGTCTCACTTTATTGCCCTTGGTAGAGTGCTATGGTGTCACAGCTCACAGCAACCTCCAACTACTGACCTTAGGTGGTTCTCTTGTCTCAGCCTCCCGAGTAGCTGGGACTACAGGCGCCTGCCACAACGCCCGGTTATTTTTTGTTGCAGTTTGGCCGGGGCAGGGTTTGAACCTGCCACCCTCGGTATATGGGGCTGGCGCCCTACCCACTGAACTACAGGCGCCGCCCCATCTCACTCTCTCTTTTTTAAATCAACACAATTGAAGTATGCTGTGGAAGTCTATCTATAGGTTCAAGTGTGCTGTGAGATAAAAAAGGTTAAAAAACACTGCTCTAGAGGATAGGAGAATTAAGTTAACTTCTCTTCCTCCTCTTTTTCTGCTCTTCCTTTTCCTCGCTTCATGTTCTTCCTTTTCCTTTTTCTCTCTTTCTTCTTCTTCTTCTTCTTCTTCTTCTTCTTCTTCTTCTTTTTGTGTGTGTGTGTGTTTGTGTATGTGTCAGGGTCACTTAGGGGCTTACATTATACAATTGTGTTTAGACTAAATGGCACAACAATGTCCACAATGTACAATTTATGCCATACTGTCTGCTCTTAAAGCTCAGCCTCCTGCACATAGCGGTGCTCATGCCAGAGATTCCTGCCTGGGTTTGAAACCCAGTACTCCTAAGCACAGCCATGTGGAATCCTGAGATTATTTGTTCTTCCTATTCAACTGACTCTGAGTTTAGAATGGTCTTTGGTCTTTGTAACAAGTGAAACAACTGTCCACCCACCAAAATGAATGGCTAAGATGTACCAAATCAAATAATGTCCTTAATTGGATAGATGAGAAAAGAAAGCAAGCCCTACTTAGAGCCTATTTCATTGTAATCCTCCAACAGAATTCTGGTGCTAGATTAAGAAACAGAATATAGTTTTCCAACCTTTTGATCCTTGCTACTGAAAGATTAGAATTTGATCTTGATATCAGTTTTTGGTGGGTTTCAAAGTTAGTGACCTGGGAAGTCCCAGATAGCAGCCAGAACTTTCTGGCTCCACAAAAGCATGGCTGTCCCTTTCAGATGGTTGGTTCCTCCCGTTTAGCCTTTTTGAGTACCTCAACTAGCAGCAACACAAAGCAGATAAGTTAAGTGACAAAATCCTTCCAAGCTGCACTGATCATGTACAACTCCTTGTTTTCTTTTCCAAATTTGAAAATGTGTTCCACAGAATTCCCTGTAAAAAAGATGTTTAAAAAAATGGCATATCTAAAGCTAGTTTATAGTATTTATACAAGTTAGAGTGATATTTACCTTAAACTCTAAACATTTACCAATTGACAGCATTAGAATCTTCTATAATTTAAAAAACAAACAGAGAAAAAAAACAAATTCTTAAATCTTCATATTGCTCAGGGCTTCACATGGGTAAGGCTGAGTTACACACATACTGAGGTTAAATTATAAAACTGTAAATAAATAATAATAATAATTTTTAAAAAGGAAGAAACAGTAGGGTACTTTGGCTCATGCCTATTATCTTAGCACACTGGGAAACTGAAGTGGGAGGATCTCTCAAGCTAAGGAGTCCAAAACCAGCCTGACCAAGAGCAAGACTCTGTCTCTACTGAAAATAGAAAAACTAGCTGGGCATTGTGGTGGGTGCTTGTAGTCCCAACTACTTGAGCTCAGGAGTTTGAGGTTGCTGTGAGCCAGGCTAAGGCTGTGGTACTCTAGTCTGGGCAACAGAGTGAGACTGTCTCCCCCTCCCCCCAAAAAAAAAGAAAAGAAAAGAAAAGAAAAAGCAAGAAATAGATTTCACTAATGTTGCATGCCAAAAACTTGCCAGTAATAGTGTTTACCAAGTTTTCTTCCAGAGACCAGGAAAGCCAGAGAAATAAAGTGCATCTAAAAGTGAAAAGAATATAAAAACAAAAAGAAAACAAGTTGAGCAGCCTCTTGTGTCTGTCTGTAACACTCAGGGGAAAATAATCCAAATACTACATGGGGGAACAAGGTGCCTGAGTGCTCGCCTAGTGCTGCAGTCTGAGAACCTCCCAGATCAGAGAAAGCCCCAGTCTTCACTGTAGCCCCAGCTGTGTGTTCCCCCTCCATGTCATGTCATTTCCACCAATATAGTACTAGGAATCCCCTCCCCATGGGGAGCTATTGAGGAGCAAGTCAGCTCCAAAACATGGTTTTCTAAATTGCCTTACTTTGTAGGCTTCCCTGAGGGCCAGGCATCAGGAAAACTTGCCTGCTATACCTGTTTAAAGGAAAAGGAAAATAACAGAGGCCCCAAACCTCAATGAAGACACTCAGTGAAAGAATCTTCAACAAAAATAAAAAACAGTTTTGTTGAATTATTTTAGCTTCACACTTAAAAATCAGGGAGACCATTTAGTGATTCACTGTTATTTTAGAGATACCCTATCTCTACTATACAAAAATTATCCAGGTATTGTGGTGGGCTCCCATAGTTTCAGATACTCAGGAGGCTGAGGCAGGAGGATTGCCTGAACCCAGGAGTTTGAGGTTGCTGTGAGGTAGGCTGAGGCCATGGCACTCAAGTCTGGAAAACAGAGTGAGAATCTATCTCGAAAAAAAAGAAAAAACCATCTTCACAGCTAAGCATCTTCAAAGCAAATACACAACCTCCAGAATAAGAGAAGGTTCCATTCATATTCACATGTTATGAATCTGATGTAGGGCTAATAACTAGAATCTACAATGAACTCAAGCAAATCAACAAGAAAGAGCAAACAACTCCATTAATCATTGGGCAAGGAGAGGTGAACAGAACCTTTTCTCAAAAAGACAGTTGAGGGCAGCGCCTATGGCTCAAAGGAGTAGGGCGCTGGCTCCCTATACCAGAGGTGATGGGTTCAAACCTGGCCCCGGCCAAAAACTGCAAAAATACAAAAAGACAGATGAATGGCCAGCAAACATAAAAATATGCTCATCATCTTTAATCATCAGAAAAATGCAAATCAGCTGGGCTCAGTGGCTCATGCCTGTAATCCCAGTACTTGAGAGGCTGAGGCAGGTAGATTGCCTGAGCTCACAAGTTTGAGACCAACTTGAGCAAAATACCCTGTCTCTTAAAAAAAAAAAAAAAAAACAGCCAGGCACTGTGGCAGGCACCTGTAGTTCCAGCTACATGGGAGGCTGAGGCAAGAGAATCCCTTGAACCCAAAAGTTGGAGGTTGCTGTGAGCTAAGATGGTATGGCATTTTACCAAGGGTGACCAAGTGAGACTGTCTCAAAAAAAAGAAAGAAAGAAAAAGTCAAATCAAAACCACCTTGAGATATCATCTAACCCCAGTGGGAATAGCCCATATCACAAAATCCCAAAGGTACAGATGCTGGTGTGGGTACTGAGAGAGGGGAACACTTATGTGTGGTTGGTGGGATTGTAAACTAATACAGCCTTTTTGGAAAGAACGATAGAGAATCCTCAAAGAGCTAGAAGTAGACCTTCCATGAGATTCTGCAATCCCATTATTAGGTGTCTACTCAGAAGAAAAGAAATCATTTTATCTTAAGGACATTTGCACTCAAATGTTTATAGCAGCACAATTCACAATCACGAAAATGTGGAAACAACCCAAGTGCCCATGGACCCATGAATGGATTAATAAACTGTGGTGTATATATATATATATATATGTGTGTGTGTGTGTGTGTGTGTGTGTGTGTGTATATACTTATATACACCATAGAATTCTATTCAGCCATAAAAAGATGAAGACTTTACATCTTTTTTATTTACCTGGATGGATTTGGAGAACATTTTCCTTAGTAAAGTACCTCAAGAATGGAAAAGCAATCACTTAAGCCTAAGAGTTTTAGTAGAGCCCAAGATTTTGAGGTTGTTGTGAGCTATGAAGTTACAACACTCTACAGAGGGTGACAAAGTGATATTCTGTTTTTTTAAAAAAAGAAAAGGAATGGAAAAGCAAACATCCTATGTACGGAACATTAAGTTGAAACTATTAGATCAATGGTTCTCAACCTTCCTAATGCCATGGCCCTTTAATACAGCTCCTGTGGGTTGTGACCCACAGGTTGAGAACCACTGTATTAGATGAACAAGTATAGGTTCACTGGAGAGAAAAGCAAAATTAAATTCAAGAAGAGGAGAGCAGGTCTGGGGATTGTAAGTTTCGACCTGACCAGTACAATACAGGGGTATATGGCACATTTCCTGGGTGAGGGACTCAACTACCACTCAGACTTTACCTTACAATTCCAAACAATATAACCTAATTGTATATACCTTCACATTAATCCAAAAATTAAAAAAAAAAAACCTGCTACTGGGAGCATTAGTTATAGGCCAGGTACAGTGGCTCACACCTGTAATCCCAGCAGTCTGAGAGGCTGATGTGGGTGGATCACCAGAGCTCATGAGTTCAAGACCAACCTGAGCCATAGCGAGACCTCATCTCTAAAAATAGCCAGGCATTGTGGTGTGCGTGCCTGTAGTCTCAACTACTGGGGGTGGGGGAGGGCTGAGGCAAGAGAATCGCTTGAGACCAGGAGTCTGAGTTTGCTGTGAGCTATGACACCATAGCACTCTACTGGGAGTGACAAAGTGAGACTTTGTCTCAAAAAAAGAAAAACAAACAAACAAACAAAAAAACCCAAAGTGGGTAGATTGCTTGAGCTCAGGAGATCAAGACCAGCAAGATCCTATCTCTACTCCAGCAAGAGCAAGATCCTGTCTCTACTTAAAATAGAAAACCGAGCTGGGCATGGTGGTAGGCACCTGTAGTCCCAGCTACTCAGGAGGCTGAGGCAAGAGGATGGCTTAAGCCCAAGTGTTTGAGGTTGATATGAGCCATGGCACTCTAGCCAGAGCAACACAGTAAGACTCTGTCTTTAAAAAAAAAAAAAAAAAAAAAAAAGGTTTGGCGCCTGTGGCTCAAGCGGCTAAGGTGCCAGCCACATACAACTGAGCTCGTGGGTTTAAATCCAGCCCAGGCCAACTACAACCACAAAATAGCTGGGTGTTGTGGCCAACTACAACCACAAAATAGCCAGATGTTGTGGTGGGCGTCTGTAATACCAGGTACCTGGGAGGCTAAGGCAAGAGAATCGCTTAAGCCCAAGAGTTTGAGGTTGCTGTGAGCTGTGATGCCATAGCACTCCACTGAGGGCAACATAGTCAGAATCTGTCTCAAAAAACAATTATAAAAATATTTAATTGATCTTTTAACTTCATTACAAGGCTAACATAATACTGATCCCCATCAAAGAATATATTGCAATTTCTTTGGGTCTCTTAGAGCCTCTCATATCAAAGTGTGATCCTCTGACTAGCAGGTTAAGCAACAATGTCTTGAAGCTCCTTAGAGCTGTACAATCTCAGCTTGGCACCTGTAGTACAGTGGTTATGGTGCCAGCCACATACACTGAAGTTGGTGGGTTCGAACCCTGCCCAAGACAGCTAACCAACAATGACAACTGCTACAAAGAATAGCCGGGCGTTGTGGCGGGCACCTGTAGATCCAGCTACTTGGGAGGCTGAGGCAAGAGAATCGCTTGAGCCCAAGAGTTTGAGATTGCTGAGGTTGCTGTGAGCTGTGACGCCATGGCATTCTACCCAGGGCAACATAGTGAGACTGTTTCAAAAAAAAAAAGGACTGTCCATCAAGTCCACCTCAGACCTTCTAAAACATAACCTGCATTTTTACTAGATCCCCCCCCAGATGATGTGTATTTTTTTTTTTTTGGAGACAGAGCCTCAAGCTGTTGCCCTGGGTAGAGTGCTGTGGCATCACAGCTCACAGCAACCTCCAACTCCTGGGCTCAAGCGAGTCTCCTGCCTCTGCTTCCCAAGTAGCTGGGACCATAGGTGTTCACCACAACACCCGGCTATTTTTTGGTTGCAGCTATCCTTGTTGTTTGGCGGGCCCCGGGCTGGATTCAAACCCACCACCTCAGGTGTATGTGGCTGGTGCCTGCCTTAGTTGTTTGAGCCACAGGCGCCGAGCCAGATGATGTGTATTCAAATAACAGTTTGAAAGTCACTGTCTCAGAGATGGGTGGTTCCAGGATAAGGATACCGCTCACCCACACTGAAGCCAGGGAGGGAGAGACTCCCTTGTTTGGTTTTTCACTGTGTGATAATCAGTCATTCTTTATATTTAAAGAATATATGATCATTTATATCTGCTTTGAGATATAATTATAATTCAGCCATTAAAGTGTACAATGCAATGGTTTTTTAGGATATTTAGAGTTGGGCATCAATTTTAGAACATCTCATCACTCTGAAAAGAAACCCCTTACCCTTGAGCAGTTATCTCCCCTTCTTCCCAGTCCCAAGTCCTAGGCAACCATTAATCTACTTTCTGTCTCTATAATTGTGCTTATTCTGAACATTCTATACAGAGGGAATCATAATATGTGGTCGTTTATGATTGACTTCTTTCACTTAGTACAATGTTTTCAAGGTTCATCTATGTTATTCACCAGTCTTAATCCTTCCTCCTAAGTAGCCATATTCTTTCAGTAGATGTGTGAGTGATAGACAGCAATGTGACTCTGTCACCCACTCCTCCCAATGGGGCTCCTGAGTGCCATCACTCCCCTAGAAGTCTCGCTCCTCCCATTACCCTAACAAGGAGGACTTCAGTAGAGTTGTCTTTTTCCATCTTCTCCCTGGGACTTAGCAGCTCAAGTGCAGCTAGCTGGCCCTTGGCCAAGCTTCCTCTCTAAGACACCTGCAGGCACTACCAGTGCTGCCACCTTATGCCCATTTCTTGAAGTAGTGGACACTGGATCAGGCACGGTCCTCCTCCCTGAGAGCCCTGCTCTTTGCTGTTGTCACATCAATCAAGATTGTGACTCATGTCAGAGTGTTACCAGAAGAGGTCGAGGGTGTGCTGTGTGGGAACTTGTGCCTGATACCTTCGAATGACCAAAAGACACAGAAAAAAACAAGTGCACATGCACTTGGGGCTGAAGAGGAGCATGATTTTATAATCTCTCTTCCTGATTCTCACGGCTGCTTCTTCAGCTTCCATTTCTTCTCTTCAGTTCACTTTCATTGCTGTATGTTATTCTTTGCAGAGTAGGGAACCAAACATTCCTGCCTGGATTGTTTTTGCTTGCCACTTTTAGGGGGCATAACACTTGTATTCTTAGACATTTGGATATGTTTGACTTACTTCTATAAAAAAAAAACTTGATCCAAACATTCTGTCCTATTGGACAGCAAAACAAGGAAAAAGTTTTCTGTTCTCCAAAATCAAGACGTTCTTCCCTAACAAATGAAGCAAAGCCAAATTTTTGTTATAAAACATATTTAAATTATCAGTCCCTAGAAAAACTAGCATCGTAACAAAAACACTCTCCTGGCTCGGCGCAGTTGGCTCAAGAGGCTAAGGTGCCAGCCACATACACCTGAGCGGGCGGGTTCAAATACAGCCCCGGCCCACCAAACAACAATGATGGCTGCAACCAAAAATTAGCTGGGCATTGTGGCGGGCACCTATAGTCCCAGCTACTTGGTAGGCAGAGGCAAGAGAATGGCTTGAGCCCAGGCGTTGGAGGTTGCTGTGAGCTGTGATGCCATAGCACTCTACCTAGGGCAATGGCTTGAGGCTCTGTCTCAAAAACAAATACAAAAACAAAACAAAACACTCTCCCTAAAAGCTCAGACCTGGGTTTGGAACCTTGATTGAGTCTGGGGCACATAGTTCCATTGTAGATTATCATGTACTATTCTATACTCTCTGAGTAGTCCATGTATCTCCAAATCATATACTTATTTCTAAGGACTTTCCAAATTAAGGCTCCAAGGACTTACAACACATCAAACTCTCATTGCCACTCTATCATACTCCTTCAAGAAATGTTTGAGGCACCCATAGCACAGTGGTTACAACTCCAGCCACATGCACCGAGGGTGGCGGATTAGAACCCAACCTGGGCCAACTAAATAACTGTAACAGAAAATAGCCATAAAAAATGAATTAAATTAATAAAAAATAAATTAAATAAATAAAAATAAACACTATTGAATTCTTTTTTTTTTTTTTTTTTGAGACGGAGCCTCAAGCTATTCCCCCTGGGTAGAGTGCTATGGCATCACAGCTCACAGCAACCTCCAACTCCTGGGCTCAAGCAAATCTCCTGCCTCAGTCTCCCAAGTAGCTGGGAGCACAGGCGCCCGCCACAACGCCCAGCCATTTTTTTTTTTTTGGTTGCAGTCATCATTGTTGTTTGGCGGGCCCAGGCTGGGGATTCGAACTCGTCACCTTAGGTGTATGTGGCTGGTGCCCTAGCCGATTGAGCCACAGGCGCCAAGCCTGCACTATTGAATTCTTAAACTATACCTTACATCTACACATATTAGGCATTGCTTAGAAATTGTCTTTCTTTCTTTCTTTTTTTTTTTTTTTTTAGAAACAGAGTCTCACTTTATTGCCCTTGGTAGAGTGCCGAGGCATCACAGGTCACAGCAACCTCCAATTCCTGGGCTTAGGCGATTCTCTTGCATCAGCCTCCAAAGTAGCTGGGACTACAGGTGCCTACCACAATGCCCAGCTATTTTTTTGTTGCAGTTTGGCCAGGGCTGGCTTTAAACCGGCCACCCTCAGTATATGGGGCTGGCGCCCTACTCACTGAGCCAGGCACCGCCCTAAAAATTGTCTTTGTAGGAGGAAATCCAGGAGACTGTGGTCTTGATGAAGTCAAGTGAAACGTTTCAAGAAAGAGGGAGAGGGCTCGGCGCCTGTGGCTCAATCGGCTAAGGTGCCAGCCATGTACACCTAAGGTGGCGGGTTCGAATCCCCAGCCTGGGCCCGCCAAACAACAATGATGGCTGCAACCGAAAATAGCAGGACATTGTGGCAGGCGCCTGTGGTCCCAGCTACTTGGGAGGCGGAGACAGGAGACTCGCTTGAGCCCAGGAGTTGGAGGTTGCTATGAGCTGTGATGCCATGGAACTCTACCCAGGGGGATAGCTTGAGGCTCCGTCTCAAAAAAAAAAAAAAAAGAGGGAGAGTTCAGGCCCAGGAAGGTCATATCTGTAATCCTAGCACTACGGAAGACTAAGGTGGGTAGATCACTTGAGGTCAGGAGTTCAAGACTGATCTAAGCAACAGTGAGTCCCTGTCTCTACTAAAAAAAAAAATTAGAACTCTGAAAGCCTAAGTAAAGGAACAGCAGAAGACGCTAACAAATGAAAGAACATACCATGCTCATGGCTGGGAAGAATCAACATCATTAAAATTTTTATACAACCCAAAGCTATCTATAGATTTAGCACGATCCCCATTAAAACACCAACATCATACTTTGAACAACTTAAAAAAATAGTTCTTTGTGTTATATGGAACCCGAAAAGACGCAAATAGTCAACACGAGTCTACGAAATAAAAACAAAACTAGAGGCATCATGCTACCAGACTTCAGGATATACTACAAGTCTATAGCGATCAAAGCAGCATGGTATTGGCATAAAAACAGAGACGCAGATCTAAGCAACAAAACAGAGAACTTAGAAATGAAACCAGCCTCATATCACCATCTGATCTGTCACAAACAAAACAAAGCAAACACTGCAGAAAAGAATCCCTATTTAATAAATAGTGCTGGGAGAACAGGTTAGCCACATGTAAAAGACTGAAACTGGTCTGAACCTTTCACCACTTAAAAAATTCACTGATGCTGGATAAAATATTTAAATCTAAGACAGAAAACGATAAAAACTCTAGAAGAAAGTGTGGGAAAAACTCTTAACAATATCAGCCAGGGGAAAGATTCTATGAAAAAGACCCCTGTGGCAACAACAAAAATAAATAAATAAAACCTGGTCAAGTTAAAAAAAGCTTCTGCTCAGCTTAGGACACAACAAACAGAGCAAATAGACAACCTTCAGAATGGGAGAAAATATTTGTATGCTACAAATCTGACAAAGGGCTAATAACTAAAATCTACAAAGAACTCAAGCAAATCAACAAGAAAAGAGCAAACAACCCTATTAATCATTGGCTCAAGGAGAGATGAACAGAGCCTTCTCTCAAGAAGACAGATAAATGGCTAACAAACATTAAAAAAAGCTCATCACCTTTAATCATGAGAAAAATGCAAATCAAAACCACCTTGAGAAATCACCTAACCCCAGTGCTGGTGTGGGTAGAGAGAGTTGGGAACACTTATGTGCTGTTAGTGGGATTGTAAACTAATACAACCTTTTTGGAAAGAAGGATAGAAAATCCTCAAAAAGCTAGAAGTAGACCTTCCATGAGATTCTGCAATCCCATTATTAGGTGTCTACTTAGAAGAAAATAAATCATTTTATCTTAAGGACATTTGCATTCAAATGTTTATAGCAGCATAATTCACAATCACAAAAATGTGGAAACAACCCAAGTGCCCATGGACCCATGAATGGATTAATAAACTGTGGTGTGTGTGTGTGTGTATATATACCATAGAATACTATTCAGCCATGATGGAGACTTTGCACCTCTTATATTTACTTGGATGAAGCTAAAGAACATTCATCTTAATAAAGTATCTCAAGAATGGAAAAGCAACTGGGCATGGTGGTTCATGCATAAGCCCCCATGCACTGTCAGAGGCGGAGACCGGTGGATTGCTTGAGCACGGGAGTTCAATACCAACCTGTGAAAGAGCAAGAACCTGTAAGACCCTGTCTCTAAAAAAAAAAAAAAAAAAATAGTTGGGCACTTATAGTTCCAGCTATTTTTTTTGTTGTTGTTGTTGAGATGGAGCCTCAAGCTATCCCCCTGGGTAGAGTGCCATGGCATCACAGCTCATAGCAACCTCCAACTCCTGGGCTCAAGCGAGTCTCCTGCCTCCGCCTCCCAAGTAGCTGGGACCACAGGCGCCCGCCACAATGCC
>CAUYQV010031494.1:0-14583 GCA_963574575.1 Galagoides demidoff | reverse complement strand
CATTCACAAATGATTTAAATTGACAGAGAATAATTTGAAGTGAGGATGTCCCAATCAACTCCCAAGCCTTGGCCCAGAAAATCTTACATATAAACAAGCTTTCCACCTAGAGAACAAGGTGCACTATTAAACTCCTCATCAGATGAGACATTCTAGAGGAATTGGCGCACAGGAGAAGAATGTATCTAGGACGTTCTCACTTTGGGATCTATTGAGTGGATGGAGTTTTATATTTCACCCCAGTGATGTCAACCCCAGCTGAACAGGGCCCCTTTATGTCAACTCTGGGTGTTGACTGAATATGAGCTATTGATGCTCCTGTTCAGAGAATGGCCTAGACTGACACAGATGTCTCCAGGCTGAGTCAGCTATGATTTTCCCTCAAGTTCTTTCAAGATGGTGCCTACCCTCCCAGTGCGCAATCACGGGGGGACTTCCTTAGGTGTCAATAAATGATTCTTGTAGCTTCTACTAAGCACTACATGTCACATGAGTGCAGAGCACTTCATATGTGTGGTCTCTTTTTTTTTTCAGGCTGCTAACAAGCCTATGAGGTAGGGGGGCATTACTGTTTAGCTTTTATCCATGACAAAGCTGAAGCACAGAGGTTAAGTGGTTTCTGCTCATACTGCTACAAAGTCAGACAAAGCAGGACTTACGTAATCCTCATAGATTCCCTGGAAGGGGAGAAGGAAAAAGAGAGATGATGAGAAAGGATGAAAAGCTGATGGTGTTACAGAAGCAAAGGAAGAGGGTGAGGGAGGAATGGTAAGGAAGGGGAGTTTGGTTTGCCAAAGCTGAAACCGAGTAATCTGCCTTAAGAAATGTTAAAAAATTGGCTTGGCACAGGGTACAGTGCTGGCCACATCCACCGAGGCTGGTGGGTTCAAACCCAGCCCAGGCCAGCTAAACAACAATGACAACTACAACCAAAAAATAGCCAGGCGTTGTGACAGGAACTTGTAGACTCAGCTACTTGGGAGGCTGAAGCAAGAGAATCACTTAAGCCCAAGAGTTTGAGGTTGCTGTGAGCTGTGACACCATGGTACTCTACCTATGGCGACATAGTGAGACTTGGTCTCAAAAAAAAAAAAAAAAAAGAAGAAGAAGAAGAAGAAAAATGTTAATAAAAAGTAATGGCTGCTGTGTGCCTGACACTGCCACTTAAATGGACATGGGCCATTTCAGTGAATTTATACAACAACCCTGTGAGGTGGACTCCATTACTAGCTTCATTCTATGGAAAACAAAATTGAATCTGGGAAAAGGCATGTGACTGGCCCCACCCCACAAGTTCATAGAGCCAGGAAGAGGCGGAGTAGGATGTAAATCCAGGTGTTCTGACTCCAGAATTTGCACCCTTAACTGCTCCATTATCTCTGTTGCAAAGCATTTCTCATCTAATACATCCTACATATTAAACCACATGTGGCTGATTTAACACATCATCTCTGGAAAAGCTTGATCTAGACTCACCAAACCAGAGTAGGCTGGCTGAGGCCACCACCTGGAAGCAAGACCAGAAGAGGAGCAAGGTTTGTGCAATCACTATCCCTTGGCTATCTCCTGGCCTCACCATGAAGTAATACAGGGAGCCATTAAAAATGGTGTCTGTGTTTGCTATCAATTTTCCTTCAGCAGTCAGGATGGAATTCTTCCCACCTGTTGGGCTGCTTCTATGGCTCTATCATGCCCATATGAACACTCGGGGTACATGACGACATTTATCAGTGATGCGGCCTCCTGGGTGTGACTCCACATTACTTCAGACTTGAGATGTAAGCACACAGGTAATTAATTGAGTGTGGAAAAGCTCTGGATTATGTGTTCATTCATTCACTCAATCAATATTTACTAACTACTTTCTAAGGGCAAAGAGTGTTCTCAATACTAATATATACCAGCAGATAAGACTGGAGTTCTCAACCCCAACACTGTTGACACTTTACAGCCAGTGGAGGATAGTCCTGGGCATCGTGACATGCTAAGCAGCATTCTGACCTCCACCCACTAGATGGCAGTAGACCCTAGTCCTCTGTGGTGACCCCAAATGTTGTTTTTTTTGTGTGTGTGACAGAGTCTCTCTCTGCCACACCAGGTAGTGCCATGGTATCAACCTAGCTCACCACAACCTCCAATTCCTAGACTCAAGCAATCCTCCTGCCTCAGCCTCCTAAGCAGCTGGGCTTTAGGTGCATGCCACAACCCTTGGCTAATTTTTCTATTTTTAGCAGAGATAGGACAGGCTGGTCTTGAACTCCTGAGCTCAAGCAATCCTCCTTCCTCAGCCTCCCAAAGTGCTAGGATTACAGGTGTGAGCCATGGTCCCTGGCCCCCAAAATGTCTTTAAACATTACTAAATGTCCCCTGGGGCACAAAGTCATCCCTTTAAAGAGTGACTGTTCTAGAGGTAATGAGAAGAAAAGAAACTATTAATAATTAAACAAATAAGATATTTTCAAATAACAATAAGGGAGCTGAAGTAGATAAAATGGCAATGGATTTGAGTTTTGAGCATGTGTAAAACTTACTTCCAAACTCACTTCTCCTTACCCAGGAAGCATGAGAAAGAGGAACTTGATGGAGAGAACTTATATTGTAAGACTGCTCTGGAGAAGTGGCTCCCAAGTAGAGACTGAAGGGATGACCCGTTTTCTAAACAGTTAGCTGCAAGCTTCTTTCTGCCTGGCAGAGGTCACGGGAAGTAAACAAGAAAGGCTGGCCGGGAAGTAGACAGTCATTTCTGCAGCTCCAGCACCAACCTGGCCAGCAATTCCAGCCAGCTTTGGGCAGACATCCCTGGGGAAGGACATTCTCATAAAAGACAATCCCTTATCAGATTATAGCCTGATGTCATAAGTCTGGTGAAAAGAATAGCCAGGTTTCAAAGGAAGGAAGGAAGAGAGAAAGAAGCATTATTAAGTCTGGAGCTGAACACCAGCAGGAGACCTTAGCCTGGTGTCAATGAGACATGCACAGGATTTGGAGTTAGGAGGCTTGGATTTGTGTCCTGGCCCCGCTATTTACCTGAGTATGGCCTGAATATCACCGTATCTCCCTAAATCTCAGTTTCTGCCTCTGTGAAATGGGAAAGATAAAATCAATTGCATTTAGCTTTGTCTCTTGTATTAAAGCATGTTGAACCTAAAATCAACGTCTAGGTCACAGATGATAATCGTTATCACCAGTAACACACCATTTATTAAGCATCTGAGAAAAAAATCAAGACCCCGTCTCTATTAAAAATAGAAAAACTGAGGTAAGAGGACCACGTGAGCCCAAAAGTTGGAGGTTGCTATGAGCTTTGACACCATGGCACTCTACCCAGGGCGACAGCTTAAGACTCTGTCTTTAAAAACAAAAAAAAATCAAACAAAAAAAACTCATATTTTAGGTATTGAGAAGAGGCTGTGCAATGTTTATTTTCAGAAAAGCATGCAGGATATTTCTGCTGTTCCTCTGCAGAAGGAAACATCCTCTTTACTTAAAACCAGTTGTTAGGCTGTATTTTTAGACGTCATGGTACAGTATCAATGAGTCAAAAAAAAAAAATATGGGAGGGCAAGATACTATAAACAGGAAAAGTCACAAAATATAACCAAGAAAGCTGGAGAGCAGAGCCTGTGGGTTTAGGGGGAATTTTCATTTTCATCTGCAGTTCAGGTTAACCAGAAATGAAAGTTCTCCGGTCGCTTTGTAGAAAATGGAAATTTTGGCTTCAGCGATTATGCAAGTAGCCGACACCCTGTGGTTTGGAAACTTTTTGCTTTGCCAACTGTCAGTTTTCTCTTTCCCCGTGAAAAACAGCCTGTAGGAGGGAGCAAAAGTACAGCGTCTTTCAAAAACTTAAAAGTAAAGACAAGTGCAGCTTGGGTGAAGGGATTTTTAAAAATAAACTGCAGGACTGGTAATTTAAAGGTATTATAGGTACTGTTAATTCACTGTATGAGACATCTGGAAATCCTGGGCTTAATATAAGACACCTATGGAGCAAAACAGTCACATCGCCCTGTGAACCTACAAATTAACAAAAATTAATTAGAAAACCTGAGTCAACTTCCCATTCATTTTGGAGTACAGGCTTATTGTCAGGGTTTTCATATTTCAATTTTTCATCAACCTTGTTAGAATGTCTCTGATTTATGCTTTTCACAGTCTCTTTGTTGTCTGTGGTCCCTGCATAGAGGCTGAAATTACTCCTCCTTGGGGAGTTTATAATTTATACAAATGTACTGTGTAAGGCATGGAGTCCTAGCCTATTTCTAATTGGTTGGTAGAAATGATGTATATAGTTAGGAGATTTAGAAAAGCTTCACCAAATTGTGAAAATGTAAAAGTCAAACTCATTTGAATCATAAAGAAAAATTCTTAATTTTAACATCCAGGGCTTGCTTTACCAGCACAGAAGAAACATTTCCTCTTAATCTAGAGGCTTCTAATATTTAGCTATGGAACTTCCTTGTCATCCAGTGCAGGTTATGGTTCAAATGAGATTCAGATTCTTCTTAAGGCTACTAACACAGAATTCAAAGATTAAAATAAAACAAAAGGCCACAGGTCAGGGAGAAAGCAAAAATATGAAAAAAGGAGCCAAAAAAGAAAGAAAAAAGATTTCTTGGCAAGCATCATGGAACACCACACAGCTAGGAGGGAAGAATCCTCTGGGGGAGAACCCGGTTGTGGGGCTGGCTCTTAGCCATTCACAAAAGCCTACTGTGCCATTTTATAGCTTGTTAGGCACAACCAGTATTAAAAATTAACGTATGTTAACTTACAAAGAAATAAACTGCCTTACAAACAAAGGTAATAAAGCTCAAAACTCTTCACTTTCCAATCTACATTCATTTTACATTATTTTACTACATTTATACTATTACCTTTGCTCTCGAGGTTGCTGACTGTCTGGGAGCAACAATTCCCAACTCAGTAAACTGGTCAAGGTGAGACAACTGTCACTACAGAAATTAGCAATTGCGACAAATCGGCACCCATTCATCAGAGAGCTGGTCGTCAAAAGCCAGTGTGCCAGTGGAGAAGACCAATGGGAGAAAGAGGTCTTGGGGACAGTGATGGTCAGAACACTGGAGATGCTGAGGCCACAGGGGGACCACATGATAAAAAGGAAAGAACAGAGGCTTCAGATTTCAACAGTCCAGTGTACTTAACTTTTGTCGGACTATTTTTAATACTTACTAATCTCTAAAATGGGTTTAACAACACCTGCTGACAGGTTGTGATGCTCTTACACGCTGACACCGAGGTTGGCTATTAGAGCCTGCCATAAATGGTGACCCAGGGGGCAAGCTCACGGCCGAGGTCCTCCAGACTTAGGACTGCCCCTGTCACATCAAATTCGCAGTGTCATTTTCCTTTTTAGTTCTCTGCAGTGGAATGTCAGTTTCGTAAGGGCAGGGATTTGCCTCATTTACTGGTGCTTTCCAAGCCCCTAAGACAGTGGTTCTCAACCTTCCTAATGCAATTAATTCCTAATCCCTATAATATAGTTCCTCATGTTGTGATGACCCCCAACCATAAAATTATTTTCATTGCTACTGTTATGAATCAAAATGTAAATATCTGATATGCAGGATGGTCTTAGGTGACCCCTGTGAAAGGGTCGTTCAACCCTCAGGGGGGTCGCAACCCACAGGTTGAGAACTGCTGCCCTAAGACAATGCCTAGTGCATTGTGGATCTCAGTAATTACTTTGTGAAATAAATGAATGACTCAGTTTTCCTTCTTTTCCATCTCCTGCTCTACTTCTGAGTTTTCTACCCATTTCTACTGTTAAGGTCCCCCTGGCAACTAAATGACTTCTTTGTCTCTTAAAAAAAAATTAGTGTAAATATTCCAGGTGTACATCATTATGTTTAGATTCCTTTGGCTCTGCAACTGCCCGATTCCTCCCGGCTGTGTTGCTGCTAGCCTTCTGGAATCTTTTCCCTGCTGAAGAAGGCCGCTGTGACCCGAAAGCACAGCTGGAGGACGTTTCTAGCTTTTTCATTCACAAGCAGAATTGAGCACATGTCGTTATGCTCGGTCTGCAAGTTTCTCCCCACTTCTATTCCTGCCCTGTTCTAATCTCAGTTCCGTTTTGCCTCCATCAGAAGGGACGAGTCTTGTGAGAGGAACACTTGGGGCTGTATCCGGGGAACCAAATATTTTTCCCTGGGGCCCTGCCCAGCGTTGTTTCCTAGACTTGCTCTGTGGACCAGCATTTCTTAAGGGAGAAGGGGGCTGGGTCATTTACAAAAGTGCTGGTGCTTCTGGTAAGACTGGCCTGGATAGGTAGATTACGCAAACTCACTGGGAAGTCAGTAAAGTATAGAACATGAATTCAATCAGACTCGTTTGAGCAGGGGCATAATACTGGGAGGGACTGGCCACTTAGCCCCTCAATGCAAACCAGTGGGTGGCAGCAGCCCCTTGGGAGTCAGGTGAGTATGATGTTGAACCTTGGCTCTTCCTCTCAGTAGCTGGTGACTTCAGGCTAGCTTCAGCCCTCTCTGACTAGCTGTTAGAGAAGCAGGGTAATTTTGCCTAGGGCATTATAAGTGTTCTATGTTATTACTTTTCAAAATTCAGCATATAATTGAACAAGTGTGAGGGGTAAGAGCACAGACTTGGGTTTACCCGCTCTGCTCTGTACTACCTGTGTGACCTTGTGTAGGTTCCTTACTTCTCTGGACCCTTCTGTCCTCATCTGAAAGTGGGCATACCAATAGCAGCCATCCCCCAAGGCTCACACAACATAGTATGTATGAAATCCTGAGCAGCATACATACTCTATAAATAGCAATGATGACTAATAATGCTACTATACTTTCACTAATAACAAACAAGCACTTGCTACACACTGTCTCAGGGCGGATGTTCTCCAAGGCCCTGTTCTGGCACCGGGCAGGTGGTGAACAGGCTCCACTCTGTTCCCGGAACCTGCGGAGTGCGGAAGAGAAGGGGGCAGGTAGCTCTGGCCACGTATAAACTTGACCTGATCGCTCAGTTATCACCTTGGCTGTCTGAAGCGCCTGACATTTTCACCTGATTTGTTCTTTTAAACTTTATAACAAGTTTTGACGTGCCAAGAATATTGTACCCTCATTTTAAAGATGAGGCCATGGAGCCCCAAAGACAAGATGCCACTTCTCCATGGTCACACAGCCAGATGAGAAAAGATTCCCTCCAAGTGGGGAGGCCCTTTTTTCCTGTTACCCTAAACAACCTCTTGGCCCTTCTGAGAATATCCACCAAAAAATGGAGTTAAAAAACCCCAAACTAAAGTCGAAGCCACCTCTTATGTGCAATGCTTCATCTTGGGCCTTTTATAGGTGGAAGACTTCCATTGCATTAAAGTAGAATTATAAAGTGAATGCAGCTCTCCCAGTCTGGGGGTGCTTTCAGAATCTGCAGTGCTGCATTAGGCGGGGCATGGCCACTTTGATGGTTTAGCTGGCCAGTCCTTGATGCTTTTTGTCAGATCAGACTGAAGTAGATGAGAAGAAAAAGTCAGAGAATTCTCCAACAGTACTGGAGCTAAAAGCCCTAGTTTTTCTGGCTTGGGGAATATTATTCTAATGACTGTCACCTTTTTAGAATCTTAGAGGTTTAATGCATTAGAGCAGGAAAGATTTTTATCAAAGAGAAATGATTCATTTAAATAAAAAAAGTGGACCCAGTGGTGCAGATGAGGACTGGAGGTCTGGAAAAGAAAGATATAAGCCTGGAACAGTCAAAGGAACCTGGTCATCCCCATGAATATTTTGGCCAAGAATTAGAAATATTTGTAGAACTTTCAGTTTTGTTTCATTACAATGTCTCTTTTTGTGTTACAGCCAATTTGAGTTCTAGGTAGTTACTATAGACCAGGGGGTCTCAAACTTTTTAAACAGGGGGCCAGTTCACTGTCCCTCAGACCATTGGGGGGCCGAACTGCAGGCCCTGGGAAGAGTTGGCTACTAAGCAGGACAGGCAGTGGCAGCAAAAACACCTGGAGGGCCAGATAAATGTCCTAGGAGGGCCGCATATGGCTGGCGGGCCGTAGTTTGAGGACGCCTGCTGTAGACATTCACATGTGTCTCTTCCTCTGCAAACACAATAGTAAGTTACCAACTAAAACTGCACAGGGGAAAACTGGGCCTGAGTCTGTCCCCCCATAATTGGGTCTTATTCTATTTTATCATTTGTTTCTCCTGATTATCAAGTACCCAATTTCCACCAAATTGTGAACATTGTCCATTTTGCTAACTTCATTTATTGTTTTGTTTTCCAGTGAGTAACTATTTTTTTGAGCATCTAGTCTGCACCAGGCTCTTGGTGATAGTGACTGCATTTTGTAGGAGGGTGGGTGCCTTAAGCCATAGTTGAAGTAGCCTGAAATTCTTTTTCTTTTATTTACAGACTATGAGATTTGTCATTGGAAGTAAATTTCCCACTTTCCCAAAATAGAAGAGGCAAGGCTGAAAAAGGGAAAATCTTTTGCAGTGATGTCCAACAGATCTCTCTGTGATCACCGCAATGTTCTAGAGAGTGTTGGAGGTTGGATGTGGCTGACACTCTAAAGATAATGGTGCTAGAATCAGAACCAGGAGAGGTTCCAGACAAAAAACCAAAACAAAACAACAACAACAAAACCCAAGCAGACTAGCTTCATACTCTTTCCAATTGCTGCCTATGTAGCCTTGGACATTTAGTTTAGCTTTCTGAGCCTGAGTCTCCTCATCTGTAAAATGGGAGGATGATATGATCCATAATCCTCAGCACTGCTAACCTCAAAACACTGAGGTCCCCCCTTCCCGTCTTATTCCTGTTATGATAACTGTGGGCGAAGGTAACTGTGGGACTGGGTTTAAACAGTCTGGAAAACTTTGGGGGGAAAATTTTGTGCCTTTGCCTTGCCTTTTAGATGACTCAGAAGGTGATCACAGTAATCTGTAAAAAGCTCCAGTAAACCAGAGAAGGCACTCTGCTTGTGGGGGGACCTCCACTCAACCACGCCCAAATTTCAGTACTCGCTAAACAGTGGGTCTGAAGTCTGAAGGCCTGAGTACAAATCCACCACTTTATCAACTATGTGACTGACACCCATTCATGTGTTTGCAAATATTTATTGTGATCTTACTGTGTTCCAGGTTTTGTAATATGTAATAGATTCTGTGGATTTAATAGCAACATAAACCAGACAGTCAAAGTGATCCTCTCTCACAGACCTGCTAGTGAAGGAGACAGCCAGCCAACAAGCAAACCAACCCAAACATAAGGTTGTGCTAAGTACCATGAAAACAAGAAAACAGAATAATGTGGTGGAGGAGAGTTAACTTTAGACAGAGCCATCAGGAAAGGATTATCTAGGATGTAACATCTAATCTGAGATGGCAATGGTGAGGGGTCAGCCTTGGGAAGGATCCAGAAAAGTGCATTCCAGAAAGAGGGCCAGTAAGTACAAAGGCCCTGAGGTAGAACATGCCTGGGTTAAGATACAGTTGCATAACTTTCCCCCCCATCATTATACTCTCAATTTTTTTCTTTTCTAATACGTAGTAAGAACACTATTTTGTTTTCCTTTTATGCATTTTTTTAATTGTTGGGGATTCATTGAGGGTACAAAGATCCAGGTTACACTAATTGCATTTGTCAGGCAAAGTCCCAGAAAAAACTTATTTTCAAAGAGTAAGGCCAGCCGCTCTTACACCAAGACTGGCACGTTTGAACCTGGCCCAGGCCAGCTAAACAACGACAACTGCAACAACAAAAAAATAGCCAGGCATTGTGGTGGGCGCCTATAGTCCTAGTTACTTGGGAGGCTGAGGCAAGAGAATTGCTTAAGCCTAAGAGTTTGAGGTTGCTGTGAGCTATGATGCCATGGCATTCTACCCAGGGCGACATAGTGAGACTCTGTTTCAATAAATAAATAAATAAATAAATAAATAAATAAATAAAAAGAGTGCACTCTTAAGGAAACTTTCTGGACTTTATCCCCTTATTACCCACCTTGTCCATGAAATATTAATACCACAGATATACCCTCCATCTTTTAGGTAGAGCTAAGCTTCAAAGGGCCATAAACTATTTTAATGCCTAAGATTTTCTGTACCCCTCAAGAATCAATTTTCACTCTCCTTGGGAGTGAAGTTACTCTCTTGAAAATGCATAGTTTAAGGAAAAAAGTAGCAGCAAGTGGAGCTTGGTCACCAAGAGGGAGAGAATAGGAGACAAGGACAGGAGACAAGGAGTTAATGATGGTTCTCAAAGTGAGGCCCCAGGCCCAGAGATAGCACCACAGTGTCAACTAGAGCTTGATAGAGGACAGAGGGGTTCCCTGTCCTCTGTGTGCTCACAGCCCTCCAGGCCCCTGTGATGCCCGCTGAAGGCTGACATCACTGAGCTGGCTCACTCACTGCACTGCAGGCCACAGTAAGAGTGTGGGGCTTATTCCAAACTGCAAACCCAACAGAGGCTTTTAGCATGGAGAAGATGATCTGAGGCCATGTGTAAAGGACAACTGCCCACAGTGAGGAGAAAAGTCTGGAGAGGGAGAGGCCATGGCGGAAGGAGGAGAATCGGTAGGCTTTTGCACTGGTCTTCATCTGCCAAATGGGGATACACATATGACAACTTCCTAAGATTGTTGTAAGGATCAAAAAGTGAATACGCGTAAAGAGCTTACACAGCGCTTGGCACACATGAAGCACCCAGTCGATATTAAAACTCTTCTCTTTTGCCCCTTAAGTTGCTCTTCCAAAACTCCTGCTGGTTAATATCCAAACACAGATCCCCTCCCTTTGGACTCCTCTCCTCTATTTATGCCGATGTGGCCAATTCAGCGGGTCAAACTACAACACGTCTGCAAGGCCAGCTCGGGTCACAGTGAAGGTTTCTGGTGTTCTATTCAGTTTCTTTCATTTTACTTTTCTCCCCCTCCCTTAAGAGGTTTCACTGTTGGCCTAGAAAATGAAACTTAATGTCAAACCCGAGTTTTATAATCAGTTCTATCTTTAACTTCGGACAGTTTTTGTGTCCATAAAATAAGAGGTGCTGCATGCAGGAGGTGACACAGTGGAGGGGAGGCGTGGACTTGGGCAGCAGGGAAACCTGGACGCGAGACTGAACTTTAACACCAGATGGCGGGGCCTTGGGCAAGTCATTTATTCCCCTTATATCTGTTTCTTTATCTGAAAAGCATGGATAATGACAGTATCTACCTAACAGGCACAGGCTACAACAGCGCCCAGCATGGTGCCACGCACTCGGTGTTAGCTGCGATGATTACTAATTACTGAACCTGCTACAGGGAAGATGCGGCTACGTGAAGCATTAAGAAAAATGTAGTGCTCACTCTGGGAGGCCACGGTGGGGGCATCACTTGAGCTCAGGAACTGGAGACCAGCGTGAGCAAGAGTGAGACCCCGTCCCTACTAAAAATAGAAAAACTAGCTAGGCACGGAGGCACACGCCTATAGTCCCAGCTACTTGGGAGGCTGAGGCAGATCACCTGAGCCAAGGAGTTGGAAGGTGCAATGGGCTACGATGACACCACTTCGCTCCACCTGAGGCAACAGAGCAAGATTCTTTCTCAAAGTATATATATAGTTCTGAAAATATTTTGGTTTGGGAGAGACATCAGTGGGACAGGTTGATGGTACAGATGAAACATCCCCATGTAAGCTGCACCCCACAACCACCATACTAAACCCAGCCAGCTCAGGAGAACACACCCCAGCGTATTCATATTACAGGCATGGGGTCTCCTGAGAGGGAAGTCTTGACGGGGGGTGGGGGGGCCTGAGCTTCAGAGCTGACCTAATCCAACCAGGGAAAAAGGAGGCTACCAAACCCCTCCCTCCCTGGTTCCTGCCCATCTTTCTTCTGGTTTTGTGCTCATTTCCCATCACTCCCTGGGCTCCAGTCACACTAGCTTTTCCCGTTTGATCCCTTTTCCACCTCAAGGCATGAGGGAGTGGGGAAAGTGCCTGCTAATCCAAGTTACCCTTAAAACCATAGACTGACAATCATTTTCCCATAGAAGCCATTGTGGAGTCATCATGGGTGAAGACCCTGGAGTCAGACCACCCAGGGTTCAAGTCTTGCCCTAGATGCCTTGCTAGCATCACCACCACACGCAGGAGACCTCATCTCTAATGGAAATGACACTGGTGCCATGGAAGAGGTTTGGGTTCCATAGCTCTTCTGATGAGTACTCCTTGTTCTCTTAGCTCTCTATGCTTCTCTTTTATACCACTTTTCACAAATGGAACTAAATAATGATGTACTTTGTTAGTAAGTATCTGTCTCCAGGTGCTATATCTGTCTACTTAACCGCTGTATCCCCAGCTTACAGCATGCACTATGTAAATAAAAGCTCAGTAAATATCTGTTGAATGAAAAAATAGAGTTGTATATTTATTTTATAACAATTACAAAAACAACATATTATTCTTTTTTCATATAAAGTTTATTTATTTATTTATTTTGAGACAGAGTGTTATTATGTCGCCCTCGGTAGAGTGCCGTGGTGTCACAGCTCACAGCAACCTCAAACTCTTGGGCTTAAGTGATTCTCTCGCCTCAGCCTCCCCAGTAGCTGGGACTACAGGTGCCCACCACAACACCCAGCTATTTTTCTGTTGCAGTTGTCATTGTTGTTTTAATAGGCCCTGGCTGGGTTCAAACCTGCCAGCCTCAGTGTATGTGGCCGGCACCACTGAGTTCTCCATGACCACTGAACTACGGATACCAAGCCTCATATAAAATTTAAAAGTGCCACTGGTTGATCAGTAGTTTCTTTTAAAAAGGAGGAGGCTTATTGGAGGTCAGTCCTTGTTCTAATAAAAAGGAGTTTGCACCTTGAGGTGGGCACTTGGAGATGTGCATAGTTACCATGAACAACCCCCTATTCTTCTGACTCGAATGCTTGGTTACTGCGATAGCGCTGCAGATTTACAGGTGAATCCCCTAAAGCCAGATTCCTGTTCTAATGGTGCATGCAATTACTTTCAGGTCCCATTAGAGTGACCTTACTCTCAACTCAACACAAGGCCAAGTGCCAAGAGGGAATCTGTGCCTCCTCTGCACCTGGTTGTTGCTAAAGGTATGATTCTTGCTCCCACGGGAACAGTATAAATAGCTGCAGAAGGGGAGGTGCCCAGGCTGCTCTTAGATTCCAAATACCTTCCATAGAGTCCGTGTCAATTCTGGGATACCACACACAAAATCCTGTATCTTGCGCATTGCTGTGGTTCCCATGGTCCCCTCCAAATTTCAGGCTATGCCAATGTGATAGTATTAAGAAGCAGGGCCTTTAAGAGGTGAGCAGGCCATGAGGGCTGCTCTGTCGTGAATGGGACAGAGGCCTTATGAAAGAGGCTTTGCACAGCACTTGGCTATGTGCCCTTCCGCCTTCTGCCATGTGAGGACAGCAAGAAGGCCCTCGCCAGATGGTGGCACCTTGATCTCGGATTCACTGGCCTCCAGAGTGTGAACAATAAATTTCTAATTCTTTTAAAATTACCCCGTGTCAGTTATTCCGTGGTAGCAGCACAAAATGGACTAAGACAAGGATCCCACTCAGAGGCCAAGTAGTTTCTCACCATTTCTCTGAAAGACACACCCAGTAGTTCTTAAGAGGGGACATCTCTGAGGTCTGTTAACGAGGCTGGAGGAGTTTGCAACCTTGTCCCCACTCCCAAGGATAGGCAAACATGTTAGTGAGAATCTTTCTACAAAGACTTGCTATAACTTTTATCAGATTGTATGGGGGCTGAGAAACAGATCCTTAAAAAGATGAACACTTGACCATAAGCCAAGACCAAAGTCTACAACAAACTTACTGTGATCACTTATTTGTGAACTCTGTCCACTGAAATCCAGACAAAAGTCTGTGGGTCAGGTGATCTCAAGTGTCTAAATGATGGAAGGCTGATGGATGTCCAGACAATGTTAAGATTCAAAGAGATCCACACGTGGGCTAATGAATAACTGGTTCCTATTATGCTCTCCTGAACATTAGGGGTGATGAGAAAAAGTTACCCATTCATTACTTTGTATACTCCATTTTCTGGTGGTACATAAATATTTTCTTGATACCATTGTCTTTGGAAAGGATGTTTAATAATATTATTAAATAATATTAACTGCCACTCATTAGGCACATCTTCCATGCTAGATAATAACTCTAACCCCTTTGACAATGTTAAAAGGCAGTTTTATTCTTATTTTATTTTTAATTGATATGTAATACTTATACATATTTATGGGGTACACAGTGATGTTTCAACACACATGATGAATACTGATTAGATCCGGGTAGTTAGCATAGCCATCATTTTCAACATTTATAATTTCTTTGTTTTGGGAACATTCAATACCCTCCTTCCGGCTATTTAAAACTATATATATTGTTAACTATAGTAGTCTTGTAGTGATATAAAATACTGAAACTTCTTTCTTTTTTTTTTTTTTTTTGAGACAGAGCCTCAAGCTGTCCCCCTGGGTAGAGTGCTGTGGCATCACAGCTCACAGCAACCTCCAACTCCTGGGCTCAAGCAAGTCTCCTGCCTCAGCCTTCCAAGTAGCTGGGACCACAGGTGC
>CAUYQV010031493.1:0-30197 GCA_963574575.1 Galagoides demidoff | reverse complement strand
CATGTTGCTCTCAGGTGAACTCTATCTTGTCCATGAATTTGCTTCTTCCTCTGGAGGAAGGCTTTCCAGAGGAATATGGCAATGAACTTCTCTGAGATGCACTTGAAGGGCTCCTGGCTGGCTATGCTGTTGCCCGTGAAGTTGACTGCCATCTTAAGTCCACAAGGAGGGATGTTGCAGACAGCTGTCTTGACATTGTTAGGGATCCATTCCACGAAGTAACTGCTATTCTCGTTCTGCACATTGAGCATCTGCTTATCTATATCCTTCATGAACATCTATCCATGGAAGACAGAAGCCATGGTGAGGTATCAGCAATGGCTGGGGTCGCAGGCAGCCATCATGTTATTGGCATCGAAGACCTACTGGTTGACTTCTGGCACAGTGAGAGTCTGATACTGCTGGCTTCTATGGCATGGAGAAATGGAGATATGGGAAGGGCACCATGTCGATTGCCAGCTTGCAGAGGTCAGTGTTGAGCTGGCCAGGGAAGCGGAGGCAGGTGATGATACCACTCATGGTGGCTAAGACGAGGTGATTCAGGTCCCTGTAAGTTGGCATGGTCAGCTTAGGGTATGGAAGCAGATGTCGTAAAAGGCCTCCTTGTCAATGTAGTAGGTCTCATTAGTATTCTCTACCAACTGGTGGATGGATAGGGTGGCAGTTGTAGGGCTCAGCCATGGTATCTGACATTTTGGGTGAGGGCACCACTCTGAAGGTATTCATGATACTCTTCTCAGATCTTGGTGAAAAGAAGGGTGCCTATTCCAGAGACTGTGACCCTGCCCAGCAAGTAGGTCAGCTGGAAGCCCTGCAGGCAGTCACAGCTCTCTTTCCTTCGAGCCACATCCAGGACTAAATCAACAAACTTGGTCCCTTCTGTATAGTGGCCCTTGGCCCAGGTGTTGCTTGCTCTAGACTGACCAAAACCAAAATTGTCTGGTCTGTAGATTTGGCCAAAAGAACCTGAGCAAACAGAGTCCATGGTCTCAGGTTCTAGATCTACCAGGATAGCATGAGGAACATAATTGCCACCTGTGGATTCATTGTAAAACACAGAGATTTGGTCCAGCTGCAGATGGCTGTCCCCATTGTAGGTACCTATAGGGTCAATGCTGTGTTCATCACTGATCACCTCCCAGAACTTGGCACCAATCTGGTTGCCACACTGACTGACCTGGATGTGCACAATTTCCCTCATGGTTAAAATTTAAGTTTTTTTGCTCACCTCAAGGTATATATTTGGCAAAAAAAATAGTGTTTATTTTTCTCTGCTGGTCCCAGGCTAAAAGAATGGAATGTATCTCAGAAGCTGGAGCAGCAAGGTCTGTACATAATGACAAGAAGTTTCTAAGAACAGGAATGAGATTTTGTAACCTTCCTGGCCTCTGGTCATTTGCACATGTAGCCTGAGCTTTAAAAATGGAGGCACTCCTATAAGGCACCTGAGTGGTTAAGGACCCAAAGATAAAAGATTATTCCAAGGCGTGAAGCGAAAGGAAAACAGAGCTGGGTTCTGTGTGGACAATGTGGTCTTTATTCCACCTGGGTGCAGGTGGGGTGAAATCTATGACTGGGAAAGAATTCCACTGTCTATTTATTCTCTTGGTTATTTCCCTTTCTGTGCAGAAACTTTTCATTTAATTAAGTCTCATTTAAAATTTTTTGTTGTTTCTATATCTGCCTTTGGGGTCTTAGTTATAAATTCTTTGTCTGGGCTGGTGTACAGAAGAGTTTTCTTATGCTTTCTTCTAGAAATTATGTGATTTCAAGTCTTACATTTATGTCTTTCATCCATCCTGAGTTAATTTTTGGATGTAGTGAGAGATAGAGACATACTGCTTTGTTCTTCTGCATGTGGCTAATTTTCCAAGTACCATTTGTTGAATAGGGCATCCCTTCCCACTGAGTATTTTTTTTCCTGCTTTGTCAAAAATAAGTTGGTCATAGTTGGTTATTTCTCAGTTCTCCATTATGTGCCTTTAATCTATGTTTCTATCTTTAGATAAGCACCATGCTGTTTTGGTTACTATAGTTTTATAATACAATTTTAAGTCAGAGAATGTGATGCCTCCAGATTTATTCTTTTTGCTTAAGGTTGTTTTGGCTATTTGGGTTCTTTTTTGTTCCATATGAAGTTTAGGATTAATTTTTCTATACCTGTGTAGAATAACATTAGTATTTTGATGGGAATAGCATTGAATCAATGAGTCACTTAGGATAGTATGGAAATTTTAACTGTGTTGAATCTTCCAATCCATGAGCATGGGATGTTTTTCCATTTTTTTGGTGTCATCTATGATTTCTTTCACCAGTGTGTTGTAGTTCTTCTTGTAGAGATCTTTCACTTCCTTGGTTAAGGACATTCCTAGGTATTTTATTTTCTTTGCAGCTATTGTAAATGGTATTGAGTTCTTGACTTTCAGCTTGACTGGTAAAAATGCTACCAGTTTGTGTACATTAATTTTGTAACCTGAGACTTTGCTGAATTTATTCAATTCCAAGAGTCTTTTGGTGGAGTCTTTAGGGTTTTCTAGATAGAAGATCATATTATTGGCTTAAAGGGTTAGTTTGACCTATTATTTTCCAATTTGGATCCTTTTTATTTCTTTCTGTTGCCTAATTGCTCTGGCTAAGACTTCCAGTACTATGTTGAATAGAAGTGGTGGTAGTGGGGACACTTATTCAGTTCTTAGAGAGAATAGTTTCAATTTTATCCCATTCAGTATGATGTTAGTTGTGAGTTCGTCATAAATGGCTTTTATTATTTTGAGCTATGTTCCTTCTCTGCTTAGTTTGTTGAGGGTTTTTTTTTTATGATGAAAGGGTGTTGAATTTTATCAAATGATTTTTATGTATGTATTGAAATGATTACATGGTCTTTGTTTTTTGCTTCTGTTGATGTTAGTGAATCACATTTGATTTATGTATTTTGACTCATCCTTGTATCCTTGGGATAAAGGCCACTTCATGGTGGATTATTATTATTTCTATTATTATTGACATGCTATTGAATTCAGTTTGCTAGTATTTTATTAAGGATTTTTGCATCTATATTCATCTATATTCATAAAATAAGGGATATTGTTCTACAGTTTTCTTTTTTGTTGTGTCCTCTCCTGTCTTTGGCATCAAGGTGATACTGGCTTCACAGAATGGGATAGGGAGGACTGCCTCCTTCTTAATGTTGTGGAATAATTTCAGTAGAACAGGTGCCAGTTCTTCTTTGTAGGTCTCATAGAATTTGGCTGTGAATCATCTGGTCTGGAGATTTTTTGTGGGTTGATAGTCTTCCATTAGTGTTTCAATCTTACTACTCATTATAGGTCTGTTCACAATTTCTATTTCTAACTGATTCAGGCTAGAGAGGTTGTGTACCTCCAGAAATTCACCTATTTCCTCTAGATTTCCACATTTGCATGTGTAGAGGTTTTCAGAGTAGTCATGGATGATATTTTGTATTTCTGTGGTATCAGCTGTGATGTTTCCTTTTTCTTTCTGTTTGACCTTATTTGAGTTCTTTCTTTGCTATTTCTGGTTAATCCAGCTAGTGGTCTATAGCTTTTGTTTATCCTTTCTAAGAATCAACTTTTTGTTTTATTGATCCTTTGTGGGTTTTTTGTTTGTTTTAGTTTCCATTCCAATTAGTTCTGCTCTGAGCTTTGTTATTTCTTTTCTTTTTCTATTTTATTGTTCTTCTTCTAGTTCTTTGCAGTGTGACATGAGGTTTTTAATTTGTGGTCTTTCTGTCTTTTTAGTGTAGGCGAAGGCTATGAACTTTTACCTTAGCACCACTTTTGCTATATCCCATAGATTTTGGACACTTGTGTCCTTTTTGTCATTCAATTTGAAAAATCTTTTGATTTCTATCTTAATTTCATGATTGATGAAGGATCATTCATCAGCATGTTGTTTAATACCGATGACTTTGTGTAGATTTGAGAATTACTCTTGAAATTAATTTCTAGTTTCATTCCACTGTGGTCTGAAAAAAACATACAGTATGATTTTGATTTTTCAAAATTTTCTGACTTGTTTTGTGGCCTAGCATATGATTTAGCTTGGAAGATGTCTCATGTGTTTATAAGAAGAATATATACACTGTAGGTTTTGGGTAGAATGTTTTATAAATATCTGTTCCATTTGTTCTAGTCTAGAGTTTCGTTTAAGTCCAATGTGTCTTTGTTGATTTTCTGCCTGGATGTTTCTGTCTCCATCTATTATGTGCCCTTGTTTATTGCTTTGTTTAGATCTGGAGAGTTTGTTTTATGAATCTGGGAGTTACTGTGTTAGATGCATATATAGTTAGGATTATTATATCTTCTTGCAGAATTTTTCCCTTTACCATTATGTAATGACTATTTTGTCTTTTTTTTTTCACAGTGGTTGATTCAAAGTCTATTTTATCTGATATGAGAATAGCTACTCTTGCTCACTTTTGGTTTATATTTGTGTGGAATATTATTTTCTATCATTTTACCTTGAGTCTATATAACTCTTTACAAGTTAAATGAGTTTCTTAGAGACAATATGTATTTGGGTTGTATTTTTTCATTCATTCAACCAATCTATATTTTTTGAATAAAGTATTAAGACCATTTACATTTGATATTAGTACTGATATGTGAGAAAATATTCTGTTCATCATGTTGAATGATTCCTTCTTTTGTTTTATGAAAGCTGTGAGCTTTAACTTTTGATTATTTTTACATGGGTGAATATCAATTATTCTGTTCCATGTATAGAGAAATCTTGAGTATTTCCTATAGAGCAGGTCTAGTGGTGATGAATTTTCTTAGTGTTTGCTTGTCTGGAAAAGACTTTATTTCTCCTTAATTTACGAAACTTTTTAGTTTTGCAGGACACAAAATTCTAGGTTAGTATGTTATTTTGTTTAAGAAGACTAAAAATTGGACTCCAAACCCTTCTGGCATGCAAGCTCTCTGCTGAGAAGTCTGCTGTTAGTCTGATGAATTTTCCTTTATGTGTTATATGATGCTTTCATCTTGCAACTTGTAGAATTTTCTCCTTCATTTTTTGACTTTGGTCAGACCAATTGCTATGTATCTTGGTGATGTCTTATTTGATATGAATCTTCCAGGTGTTTGATGACTATCTTGTATCTTGCTATCTAAATCTCTGGTGATACATGAGAAGTTTTCCTTAATTATTCCTTCAAATAGGCTTTTCATGTTTTTTTTTTTTTGAGACCATGTCTCAAGCTGTCGCCCTGAGTGGAGTGCCATGATGTCCTAGCTCACATCAACCTCAAACTCTTGGGCTTAAGCAATTCTCTTCCCTCAGCCTCTCAAGTAGCTGGGACTACAGGTGCCTGCAACAACATCCAGCTATTTTTTTGGTTGTAATTGTCATTGTTGTCTGGCAGGCTTGGGCTGGATTTGAACCTGCCAGCTCTGGTGTATGTGGCTGGCACCCTAGCCCCTATAGGTGCTGAGCCAGCTTTCCACGATTTTTGCTTTTTCTTCTCCATCAGGGATACTTATGATTCTTGTCTGAGCTCATTTTACATAGTCCCATATTTCTTTGAGTGATTGCTCATTCTTCTGTTTTCTACATTTTTGACTGATGGGGCTAACTCAAAAGCCTTCTCTTCAAGCTTCAAAAATCTTTTTTCCGCTTAGTCTAATTTATTAAGACTTTTTGCTGTGTTTTGAAATTCCCTAAATGATTTATTTCTTTGAGTGCTGTTTTATATTTTCTTATGTTATCAATCTCTTTAGAAAACTTTTCATTCATATCCTGAATTAATGTGTTTTGATTTGTTTCGATTTTCAATTATCTGATCAATCCCATTCACCTTCTCTGCCATCCATATTCTGAATTCCATATCTGACATTTCAACAATTTCTTTTACATTGGGGTCCATTGTTGGAGACCTATTGTCATCTTTTACGGGCATTGAAACAGCTTGATTTGTCTTGTTGCCAGAGTTTTTATGCTGGTTCCTTCTTATCTGAGCTCAAGACAGTTGTGTTTGTGGTGTACCTGTTCTCTGATGGGAACTCTCCTACTTAATGAATAGAAGGAGAGGGCCCTGGGTAGTGCACTTGTGTTCTACTCTGGAGGACTGACCAGCAGGAGAGGGGTGGATGTACTGAGAGCCTATAATGCAGCTCTTCTCATGCATCATCCCATTCTCCTATGGTTGTCACAGTCCAAGCAGGGGATATTTGTGGGCAGTGATGAGTTGGTTCCCAGGCTGTTGTTGGAAGCTTGGGCAGGGGGCTGGACTAGACCCTCTCCATGAGGGCAGGTGGTGTGAGGGTTTGGTCTCTCTAGCTCTCTCTGTAATGGTGGCAGTGGCAACTGGGCAAAGCTATTCAGATGGTGGCCAGAGGTGGCAGGGCTTTGGGCCTTCACCCACGTTCTGGGGCAGTAGGGCAGGAGGAGTGGCTTGTGATGAACATGTGGTGGTGTGTGGGGCCAAGGGCATAATAGCTGGACAGTCTGTAGTGCTCATGTGGCAGCACTTTGGAGGCTCAGGGCTGAGCAGCACATGTAGATAGGGCCATAGGGCTGGGAAGTATGCGTAGGCAGGGCCACTGTGGTTGGGTGGGTCCGGGAATACACTTAGTGTGTGACAGGTGAGTTGCTGTAGCTGGGCCCTCTTTCTGCCCAAGTCTGGCTATAGTGCTATTCAGGTGGTACTGCCAGTGCTATGTAGGCCAGCAGCAGGTCCTGGGGACCATGGGTGCGGGCTCTGCCCTGACCCCCTAGTGGTGGAGGGGATGTACTACACCCAGGCATGGTGTGCTTCAGAGCTCCTTCCCTCATTGCTCCCTCCCTGGCCCAGCAGGAGCAATGAGGGGTGGCTGCGGTGGAGACAAACCCCATGTAGACTGGGGGCTCTGGGGCTGAGAGCTTAGAATGGCATCCATTGGATTCTAATTTCTCCACATTGCCCCCAAAGCTTTTCTATTTCCTTTCTTTGTTTTATAGTAGCTACCATAATGGGTGTGAGGTGATATTACACTGTGATTTTGATTCGTCTTTCCATAATGATTAGTAATGTTCAGCATCTTTTTAGGTATGTGTTAGCCATTTGTATATTTTCTCTGGAGAAATGCTTATTTAAGTTCTTGGCCAATTTTTTAATGGGGATTTTTTGTTGTTGTTGAATTACATGTATAGAAATTCTTTATATATTGTAATACTCAACTCACATTTGACTTCTGTAATTACAAGATATACAAGATATAATATACAAGATAACAAACATTATCAGTATGTATTGAGTATTACAATTTGAATACAGTTTTTCCTTTCTTAAAATGTGTATGCATTTTTTGGCATCCTTTCTCTTATGGACATTAATGCCTTAACAGATACATAATTAGTAAACATTTCCTCCCATTATGTTGTTGCCTTTTCACTCTTGAACTGTATCCTTTGACACCTGGAAGTTTTTAATTTTGATGTAGTCTAATTTTTACTTTTGTTGCAGTGCTGTAATTTTTGCAGGTGTAACTCAAACCATTGTAGGAAAAAAATGAGCAAGGTGAATCATACTGTATAGTAATAACAAGGTCAGAACATTGACCTGACCGATTGCTGCCTTGTTTGAGCACATATATCTTGTGTGCTATAATTGTTATATGGTGTTGAGGGGAAAAACAAAAGGACACAGAATTTCTTCACATCTTCAGCATCGTCCAAAGAATGTAGGGTAGAGATATTGGATCTAGGGCATAGAAATATATTGATTATTGATAGAGTGTACTTCCTTGGTCAGGGTTCTCCAGAGAACCAGAACCAACAGCATAGATAGACATAGATGTAGATACAGATATAGATATAGATATTAAAGACAAGATTTATTGTGGGTATTGGATCACACAATTATGGAGGCCAAGAAGTCCCATGATATGCCAGATATGCCATCTGAAAGCTAGAGAACCAAATAAGCCTGTCGTGTAATTCTATCCAAGTCCACCGTTCTAAGAACCAGGGGAACCAATAGTATATTTCTGAATTTGAGGCAGAAAACCTGAAAACTACTGAGGATGTTAGTAAGTCTCAGAGTCCAAAAGGCCCAAGAACTAGGAATTCCAATGTCTTAGGGCAGGAGAACATAGATGTCCCAGGAGAGAGAGAGAGGGAGAGAATGAGAATGAGAATTTTCCCTTCCTGTGCCTTTTTGCCTTTTTGTTCCATGTGGGCCCTAAAGGATTGAATGTTGCTCTCTACCATTAATGAGGGCAAATCTTGTTTAGTCAGTCTAATGATTCAACTGAGAATCTTTTCTGGAAACACCCACACAGACACACCCAGAAATAATGTCTTACCAGCTAAAGTGACTGGATGTCCCTTAGCCCAGTCAAGTTGACACATAAGATTAACAACCATCAGAGATAATAAAATTTCAAATGGCTTTCCTAGAGCCTAGGTGAATGTGTTCAAGTTCTTGGCTGCAAAGAATAGAGGAGACTTTCACAGTTTACCCTAATCCTGGGGATTTCTTGTAAAGATACATGGGGAAGTAAAAAAGTTAGGAAAGCAAAATCTATAGTCATTCCATAGGCAGGTCTCAGGAAGAAACAGCAGGTGGTTGTACTCGGGACACTAGAATCGCTTTCCCTGGAGGGGCCTCTTGCTCTTCTAGTTGCTAGGTACATGATTCAGCACGACTGTCTTTGCTTCTTTTTCTATCTGCACTTGTTCTATATTGCAAAACTGAACAATCTCTGTTTATTTTTCTGTATAACTGCTTCTGCTGAAATATTACTTCTATACTTCTATAGTCTTAAGGATTTTGTTTATTTTATTTCTCTCTCCTTTCCTTCTTCTCACCCTCTATATTTCTTATTTAAAATCTAAAAGAGAGGCCAGGAGTGGTGGCTCATGCCTATAATCCTAGCACCCTGGGAGGCCAAGGCAGGTGGATTGCTTAAGCTCAGGAGCTTGAGACCAGCCTGAGCAAGAGTGAGATCAACATCTCCACTAAAAACAAAACAAAACAAACAAAGCTAGCTGTGCATTGTGGCAGGTGCCCGTAGTCCTAGCTGCTCAGGTGGCTAAGGCAAGAGGATCTCTTGAGCCCAAGAGTTTGAGGTTGCCATGAACTATGATGCCATAGCACTCTACCCACGATGACAGAGTGGGACTCCGCCTCAAAAAACAAACAAACGAAAACAACAACAACAACAAAAAACAAGATAAAATCTCAAAGAGAAAAGATTTTTCTGAGTTGTCATTTGCCATTTAGTACAGAGCCACCTCCTAGAATCAGGTGGAACAAAGGATAAAAATCTATTGGCAGACAAGATGTTAAAAGGCAAGAGCTTAGAGTCTTCTCTGAAGTATCTGACCAGCACAGCAGAATTATTCCTGACAGCTGTCCCTCTACCTTTTGTTCTGATTCACACTCCTCAAGTAGCTTTAGGCTTATTAATTAAATCTACCAAATGATCTGATACTAAGAATATTTCCTGGCTTGTGAGCATTAATAATTTAATCACTGGAAAGAAATGTTGCAAACTTAAATTAATAAATTGACACTGGGTTTATATTAAGTCTCTTGTGAATTTGTTTAGCAGAGGTCAGTACTTTTGAATTTATTCTACTCCAGGAGCTCTGAAAAGTCACATTTATCAATTAGTTATCATCTCTAGTTAATGTCTTTCCTTTTCATGCTAACTATATTGATCACTTTCTGAGAAATTCAATGATTTATTTAATGTTTATTGAACATTCTTAGAATTCTTAGATTCGAGTTTCCACAGCACTACAAAGTGAGATTGAAATCTCCACATAGATTTCAAATAATAGATAGGCACTGACTCAGAATGTTCGTCGGAGTTGATCGCAGAAGGCAATATGTTGACTAAGAATGACAAAAGACCAGGTGGACTGGAGGCAGATATCTCTAAAAGTTTCAGTTATTATGTTTAGTTCCTATTGCTTTAATAAATCATCACATTTTCAATTGTGATATTCTTTTTTTTATTACCAGTGAATTAGTGGCTTAAAACAACACACATTTATTACCTTATAGTTCTGAAGGTCAAAAGTCTGCAACGGATTTCATGGGTCTGAAACCAAGGCTGCATTCTTCTATGGGAACTACTAGGGGAGCTCCTTGACTTTTCCAGCTCTAAAGGCTGCCCACACTCCTTGGCTCATGGCCCTTCCAGCTAGCAATTCATCACTCTGACCTCTGCTTCCACCATCACATCTTCTCTGACTCTGACTCTCCTACCTCCCTCTTTTACTTACCAAGACCCTTGTGGTTACATTGGTAATCCAGAAGAATCTTCCTGTCTAGGATCCTTCACTTAATTATAACTGAAAGTTCCTTTGTGATATGAAATGTACTAGATCCACAGGCTCTGGAGATTAGGGCATATATTTTTATGGGAGGGGAGGGAAATTATTCTGCCTACCAGAGTTACATTATTTTCTACTTAGAAGGATTTAGGTGGCAAGACTCTAAAATTGAAAGTAAAGAAAATAGTCATTTAGAATCACATTTTAAAACTGACATCAAATTTATGAAAAGATATGCAAAATCATCTGAAGATGAGATTACTTCTAGGCAAGCAACCCACACTGTAACCTCTTTAATGTCTTAATCACCAGGAAAATTAAATCAAATTAAAGATAAAGGAGAATAACATAGGCTCATGTTGCTGGTACTCACTCAAGCATTAAAGGGGAAAGGGAGATTGAGATACAGAAACTTTGATTATTTTAATCCTTATGGAAAGTTACGTGGTTGGGTGCAGTGGCTCAGCCACCTACCACTCTGGGAGGTCAAGGCGGGAGGATTGCTTGACCTTAGGAGTTTAAGACCATCCTGAACAAGAGCAAGACCTCAATCTCTACTAAAAATAGAAAATTAGCTGGGCATTGTGGTGGGCAACTGTAGTTCCAGCTACTCAAGAAGCGGAAGCAGGAGGATCATTTGAACCCAAGAGTTTGAGGTTGTGGCTAATGCCTTGGCATTCTAAAGAAAGGATGTATCTAGAATGAATAAGGCAGGGCTTAAATTTATCCTTGCCTTTCAAGCATGCTAGGCCTCCTTTGGTATGGGAGAGGAAGTTGAGCAAGGGAATTCCACAAGGCTTAGGTCTTAATTAGACCAGGACTTGTAGAAAATAATATAGTGACAAAAGATCTGAATTAGATCAAGGAGAAAGTGTACTTCCCAAAGAAAGATTTTTCTTTGTATTTTCCTATATTTTGTGCATAAAATTTTTAATTTTAATGTTGATCAATTAGTTTTAAAAGAGGCAATTAAACTCAGAGAAATTTATGTGTGACTTCAGATTCATAGTCCCAAATTATAACATAATTATTAAATATTAATATCAAGATTCACAAAATTAAAAAAAAACAATTAAATGACCCTAAACCAATAGATGTTTAGTACAAAAACATATGGAGAAAAGCTGTACTTTAAGCTATTTTTGGTAGATTTATTTAGTAGGCTCTTTCTGTGATCTAGACATAGATTGAAACTCAAAGGTTCTAACATTCCGTTATTTTAGAATTATACCTTTGAAGATTGAACTTTTACTCTTACAAAGCTCAGAAGTGACTCTATAAATGGTACGAAGTGCTCACAATTCTCCTTCCTTCTCTCCAATTATGAAAGGACTATAGTATCAAAGGCAATATTTAACTCTGAATCGTCACAAAAACTTACAGAGAAAATTTCTTTGCAAATCTAAACTTCTAAGAATTTGGAATGCTTCCCTTCTACTCAGTAGGAATTAGTACTAACCTTTTTTGCTTTAGTAATGGTTTTCAGGGCTGTCTGGAAAGTATCTAGCCATGTAATATGAAAAATAGTATTCACAATGGCTGAATACTTTCTGGACATTCTCATATATATTAAGTTCTTTCATCCTTGCCTAGAGAGTTTATGGGAAAACAGAAAACACATGTGGCTTGATGTCTGGAATTTTTCTAGTGGCCCGGAATATTGGATTGGAATATTGTGAGTGTATATTGCATTAATTTCAGTTTTTCAGTGAAGATTTGTTTATTGATATCTGTACTGTCCAAAATGGTAGTCATTAGCCAAAGATGCCTTTTGAACACTTGAAATGCATCTAGTACAAATGGAGATGTGCTGTAGTGCAAAACACATATCAGATTTCATAGACTTAGTATGAGTTAATATAAAAATCTTATCAATAATTTTTATGTTGACACTATACTAGGTTAAATACCATTTGTTATTGAAATTAATTTCACTCTTTTAAAATCTCTTTTAAAGTGACTGTAAGAAAACTTAAAATTACATATGTCATTTCCATTTGTGGCTTACATTTATATCAAACAGTAATGATCTAAAGCCATTGTGCAATGAAGCATTTTATGTGTTTATATATTTTCCAGATACATTTAAACATTAAAATGTTCACTGGAATCATCACTGTGTAATTTATTTTGGAGAAAATCTCTTTAAATGGTACTTTATATCTTCTTAAGCAGAGAAAGCAATTTAATACAGGCTTTTCTTCTTTTTCTTTTCTTTTCTTTTCTCATTCTTTGTCTCTCTCTTTTTGGAGACAGTGTCTTACTCTGTTGCCCAGGCTGGAGTGCAGAGGCATGATCATAGCTCAGGATAATGTCCAACTCCTGAGCTCAAGCAATCTTCCCACTTTAGCTTCCCAGCATAGCAAGGACTATGAGTGCATGCCATCATGCCTAGCTATTTAAAAACATTTTTTGTAGAAACATGGTTACTGTGTTATGTAGGTGGGTCTGAAGTCCCCGACCTCAAGTGATCCTCATGCCTCAGCCTCCCAAGGTATCTCATACCTGGGATTACAAGTATGAACCACCATGCCTGGCACTTTTTCTGGTTAAGCCAATGTTATCATTATGAAGAACTATTTTTTATTAATATTGTGTTTTATTGATACTCTATGAGCTAATGAATCTTATAGGACTATTGCTCTCACTGTTTTTCAGCCTTTTAGCTAAGATCATGTATATGACTGTTGTTCTCACATAATATGGCTCCTGTTTGATGTATGATTACAGTTGATAATTTGGCTATGTTTTCACCAATGCTTGTAATTGCTTCTTAGGCACACTTTTATCAAATAGAACCTCGCATGTTCCTTATTAATTAAGAAAATCTGACCATTTTCTAGAGAAAGCAGATAGCCTATGAAATCTGTAAGCTTTTACAAAATTGTTGGTCCTGGCAGCCCATGGCAGGCTCTGCTGCTTTTCTTGACAAAGTCCATGGGCTTCATTATAGTTGATTTCCTTGTAGGGCAGAGATATTTCTGGTTTTTGAATTAGTGGTTATGGATTAGATATCTATTCAAATAGCTGCCAGAAGTCTTCCTACTAACCTATTACCTGTAGTGTGAGGTACACTAGAATTTAGAATCTATACAATTGTTGAGAAAACCATATGAAAATATATAAGGTATTGACAGACTATAGCTAGAATTATTCTTTGGCTTCTGTTTTTGAAGACAAGGCTGTGAGTTCAAGCTACAACTTCCATGTTCAAAGGTGGCTAAGTAGGCCAACGTATAATGAACTGTTTACATACGAAATTTGATCCTGGGCTAGCAGGTGTAGCCCATTGTTGCTTAGCTATTCACCTGAGGGCTTTCTTGGGCTTTCTTCACATTCTTCATAGTGCAGCTAGCGCTGCATTGTGTACTGCTGCTATTTCCCAGCAGTCCAGAGCTCTGCTGCATTGCCTGATGCTGTGCTTCAATATGTTCTTATAGCATTTATCCTGCTCTCCTTGCGTGTGATTTATTTGACATCGGCTTTCTTATACAATAGCTCCTTGAATGTCCTGCTGTCTTCCATTCTCTGCATACACACATTCCAGTGGTACATCAATAGAAGGACTATCTCAATGCCCAGACTGACACTATTCCTTATGATGCTGGTAAGAGTTCTGATTTTTAAGTTAACATTTTTAGATCTGTGAGGTGGCATTTCCCCCAAACAGGCAGACATCTATTATTACACATATCACATTGCATCATAAACAGGTATTTATTAGCAAGTTTTATCACTCTAGTGAGAGATTCTAGGATGTCTTCAGCTGCTATATAATGCTGTAGGTATTCTGTTTTAGATTTTGTGAATTGAATTAAACTGATGAAACTGCTCAGTAAGCTCCATTTGGGATGTGCAAATGATACAAGGCCTGCAACAAAATAGAAGTTTAGAATGCAACCTTGCTTATGGATCTTCAGTTTATAATGCTAGCAGACGTCCTCAAACTATGGGCCATGGGTCACATGCAGCCCACCTAGGACATTTATCTGGCCTGCTGGGTGCTTTTGCTGCCACTGCCTGTCCTGCTTAGCAGCTGACTCATCCCGGGACCCTCAGTATGGCCCTCCAGTGGTCTGAGGGACAGTGAACTGGCCCCCTGTTTAAAAAGTTTGAGGACCCTTGTAAAAGTAATAGAGTAAGGCTGAATTAGAGCTAAACTTGATCTATCAGCCTCATGAAAACATAATTAAATCTCTCACATACTTCTCTACTTTGTCAATAACTCTTGAAGAAAATGGCTCTTTTAGGCTTTCACCTGTCCATTGTTCTCTCTTTATAAAGAATTTACTGATAAGTCCATGGTAACTATTTCATTACCTTTCCATGGCATTTGATGTTTATAATGTAGACATTACTCTTCATTCTGCATTCATTGAAAAAGTTGTACAAAGCAGAGCATAGTACCACTTTGTTATCTTGCTGATGTAGAATAGGTTAGCTAGGACACCATCTATTATTAGGTGACTGCATAAGTCAACATTGCTGCACAACAAACAATTCCAAAATCTCAATTGTTTATAATAATAAATATTATTATCTCCTTATTCTTATATCTGTAGGGTTTCAGATGGAGTTTGCTGTACTTGGCTGAACTCAGCTGAGCTTGGTTCCAGGCTGAAGATTAGATATAGTTTTGCTTTTATGTTTCTTTTTTTTAGGACCAGTGACTATCCAAGGTATGCTCTTCTGATCAAGGGTCACAGGAGTGCAAGAGCTAAGCCAAATTGTACATAGTATAAACCCTCTGCTAATATATCATTATCATACAATGCCCAATATCAGTGGGACAAAAGTATATTCTCACTACTCTAGGGAGAGGTACTATAAGGCCATATTACAGAGGTGTTTCCAGTTATGATAGTGTAAAGAGGTCAGTGAATTTTATGTGCAAAAAAATGTTAAATATAAAACTGGAAAATTTTTCAATAGTAACCATTTCAGGATTATGAGAATTGCCCCAAGGCAGATAATTGAAAAGTGTTTATTCTTGAATAAAATTGTGGTAATATGTGTCTTGTCATTGTTGGAGCTGCTTCCATACCTCTTTCACCCCATCTAATTGGTGAAAGCTATAGTTTTACCAAGATAGCATTGGTTATGAACACCAGAAGGTTTGCTTCCTTGAATGGCCAGATTCATCTTGAGGCAAAAACCCATGGCTTGGTCATCTAAAATCAGAAAACTTAGTAGGAAACAAAGAGGAAACCTTTTATAGCCTGAGGATCTGGTTTTATTTTGGGAAAATGGTGGGCTAACTACTAGTTTAATGGGAGATCTGAGAAGTGACCGAGCCATAGAAAGGCTGAATAAGCTTTCCACACATTCCTGGAGGACTGGAAAACTATCAACTGCACATGCACAGAGGAGACCAACAAGAATATAGTAGAAAATAAAAGCCAAGACATGCTTGAGAATTGGCTGAACTTCGGATGTGTTTCCCAATATACACACATATTGACTGGCGGAGGGTTGAAGTGCCTTTGGAATATAAGTGTTAAATCATTAATTGAACACTAAATTATTTATGACACATGGGTAAACCTTAATAAAGCAAGTTTAAAAAGTTAAAAATAATTTTAAGAACACAATTTCAAAACATGAGCAGAAACATCAGCAGTTGTACACAGTTTGGGAAGCAGATTCCGCACTATAAGTTTGTTCAAGTTACTAAAAAAGCTTTCAGAAAAATGAATCAATAAACAAAACAACTTCTAAATTTCTACAATATATTATTTAAATGTCAGCTTTTCAACAAAAATTTAAAATCTGCAAAGATACAACAAAGCAAAATAGAAACTGAATCTGCCAAGAATTTGAGTTAAGCAGACAACATCAAAGCAGCTAATATAAATATGTTTGAAGAAGTAAAAGAAATTACATTCAAAGAAGTAAAGGAAAATATGGTGACAATGATTACATAAAGAGGAAATGCAAATAGAGAATAGAAACTAAAAAAGAGCCAAATAGAGAAAGAGCTATTGTATTTTTTAGATTTGGAAAATACAATAGCTCAAATGAAAAAAGTTCTGTAGATGGGCACAGGTTTGGGAAGGCAGGAGAGACAATAAATATGCTTAAAGATAAATCAATAGAAATTATCCAATCTAAAGAACAAAAAAACCCCACAATATAAGATGGAGGAAAAATGAAGACTCAAAGACCTATAGAGCTTATCAGCACATTGTAATGGGAATTCATATGTAGTGGAAAGAGAGGGGCAATTTTTTTCCAGAATTAATGGGCATAAACTTCTCAAATTTGATGAAAAACCTTAATTTGTGTATTTAAGAAACTCAATAAACACTAAGTTAAAATAAAGATGAAGATATCCACATTTAGACCTATGTTAATAAAAACTTTAAAAAACAAAGACAGAGACAAAATCTTGAAGTAGTACAAGAAAAATGACTGATGATATAAGGTGGTAATAGTATGATTAACAACTGACTTTTCATAAAAATGTGGCATCTAGAAGGCAGCAGAGGAAAATGTCAAAGTACTCACAAGAGGAAAAAAAAAGCACCTGCCAACTAAGAATACTCTATCTAGCAAAATTATCTTTCAGAAATGAAGGCAGAATAAAGACCTTTACAGATAAACAAAAAATGATCTACTTACACGAAATCTGAATGCAGCCCTTTGGGCTGAAAGGAAATGATAGCAGGTGATGACTCAACATCATTGGATGGAAAAAGGAGCAATGGAAATGTTAAATATATGGGTAAATATAAAAGACTATCCATTTTTTCTCTTTTCTTCTCTTAATTTCTTCAAAAACAAAAACTATTTGAAATAATAATTATGATGTTATATTTTAGGGTGTTTGCCACATACGTAGTTACATATGGCAATACTAACACTAAAATGATAGGAGGAAGTAGAAATAAGTGCAGCCTTCATGGAGAAGAAGCAGAATAAGAAGCAGATGCTCACATTTTGAACAGATCATTTAGGAGAGAATCTAGGATTCACCAGGAAAGTGACAGGAAGCACTGAGTGGGTAAGAAGCGTGTCCAGGGTAACAGTGTATCCAGGCTAGGTAATCCTAGCGTGCCTTGGCTAAGGATGGATGTCAGCTAGGGGAAGCTCCTGAATGCAGTGAAACATTAAGAGAGAAGCTCCCAGGGCTCTACTCTATAAGATGAGTTTTTATGATCTTTCTATAAGAGAATCTCCCCAACTCACTCAGGTCTTGAGCCTAACATAGAGACCTGCTTAGAAATTGCACAGAGACATTGTTCCCGAAAGGAATCCCATGGAATCCCATAGGAATCCAAGCCTAGAGCAACTTGAGCTGGGTGTCATTCCAAGTGCCAAGGTACTAGGGGATAGGAGACATACTTGTGTAGCTCCAGGGAGGGACAGAGGAGCCTAGGTGCTCCCATGACCCACTGGGAAGGTCTCTACTGTGCTGCTGCAGGCTACAGTGATATGGGCAGATAGTATTTTCCATAGTTCTCTCTCATGCTGCCTGGGTGGAGCTCCAACCTTTCTCATCAAGGCACCATTTTGTGAATTTTACACTATGTGGCCCTGCCCTTAGGCTGAGTTTGGGCTTGTGGCTATAACCCCAGCATGCCTGTGAAGCAGCAAGAAAATCAGGCTTTACAGCATGTGCCCAGGATGTCGCTCGGCATCCTGTAGCTGGCTTCTGTGGGACTAAGTTCCAAGGAAACTTTAATTCCTGCAGATTTCCTAAAATCACAGCCTGCTTGAGAAGGGCCCCACCCTCTCTGGTCATAGGCTCAGGGTATCATTCCAGGAGTTTGATCGCTTGGGCTGAATTTGGGCTGTGTTAGCTGATGAGGGACAAGAGAACCCAAGTTCCCCTACATATACCTAAGATAATTGCCACCACTCTGCAGAAGACTACAGTAAAACAAGACACAAGCAGATGGCACTGCCCTAGCATTTTGCCCACATTGTTTGCCTGGAAAGGGCCCACACTCTTTAGTCACTGGCCTAACATACCAATTTGGGAATTTAAAGCTAGGCATTTTCCCCTACCCCTACTTTGGGTTGAATTCAGGCTGATACAGCTCTGCTTAGCTGAGGAGGAGTAGGAGAGCCCAAGTTCTCCTATCTACTCTGATGATAATTCCTCTCATCCTGCTACAAGCTGCAGTGAGACTAAGATGTGAGTGCATGGCACTTTATCTGACATCATTCCTGCACTGTTTGCCTGGAAGAAGATTCATCATATTTGGTTACAGACCCAAGGAAGCATTTTGGTAGTTTAAAGCTAGGCAATCAAGGAAGGACATGGGGACATGGATTTCTCCTCTTCTAGCCACCCAATGCTCCCATAGCTGCCTCTGCTTCCAAGCATGAGCTTTTGGTGTTGGTGAGCTCTGTGAGATAATCAGAGGGGAATACACACCAATAGTACTCTGCCCACTATGCCTGGGTTCTGTAAGGAGGGTGCAGCCCATTTCTCTTTCTCCATAGACAGTGTTTTTTGGAGCTGTTTCAACCCAGAAATCTCAGCCCCTGGTCTCCACGTTATTGGATACAAAAATAATAGTCCTTAGTGCCCAATCAGGTGGCAGTAGCCATGGGAGACTGGTGGGTCTCCTGGAGATTGAGCATTCAGGGCAGGCCACTTTTGGATGAGAGAAGAGTGAAGCATGGCAGAGGGCCCCTGGAGAGAGAGGACCATGGCACCAGCTCCCTATCATTTAGGGCCTTCTGCTCTACCCACTACCACCAGGGTGGTGGTTCTTTCTGTTTGGGATTGGTGAGGGTTCTACAGGGGAAGATTAAGCCAGGGCCCTGGAGAGTGACTGCCCCACCTCTAACCAAAAACCTCTTATACTCAAGATTCTTCAGAACTTGGGGTATACTCTGTTCCCTTTACAAAGCCATAGTAAGGGCTTTCATGAGGATGAGGACTAAAGCTACTATTTTCACTGAGGGAGAGTGGGGCTAGCAACTTTCTCCCTGAGCTGCTTATTTCTTCTAGGAGGAGCAAGTCCCTTGTAAACCATATCCTCCCTGCCAGAGCATGTCAGTCACAGCCCACAGCCAGTCTGGTAGCCTTGCACACAGTGGGTTGAATTGCCCCCACCACCTCTGTACTGTAGGTACGGTAGGAACCCAAAGGAAAAGACATCATTTGATAAAGCAACAATTGTACCTATATGTTTATTGCAGTACAATTCACAATTGCAAAGATGGATTAACCCCTTAGACCTGATTAGAAGATCACCTATGAAAAAGTGTCCTCTGCCACAGCTGGGTCAGGGTGGGAGCTGGGAATTTTGGGGGATTTGGTTTGCTTGAAGGACAGAGACCAGCGTCACTGCCAAAAGAGGGAGGTGTCAGTGGCCTGACACGTGTGTACCCCACGTTTGCCTACTTCTGTTAATCTTGTCAAGAGGCATCTGTCCTTTTCCTACCTAAACATTCTTCTGCAGCAGGAGATCACAGCCCGTGTCTGAACTCAGGGAGGCTTTAGGGCAAGTTTGCCAGTCTGATCCTGGTATGATCCCCACAGGACTCAAGCATACCATGTAGGCACCTGGGTTCTGGGAACTACCTAACCTAGCCCACTATGGCTGGCACCTGAACACTCTCTCATGGGGCTGAGGTACAGGTGACCCAAATTTCCAGCAATACCACAGTGGGTGCCTACCTGCATAAGATGAAAGGCAGAGTACCTCCCTCTCCTTCCCCTGAACAGCAGAGTTCCCAGCATGGGAAAACAAGTGAACTACAAAACTATCTGTTTTGAGCTAAGTGAAGAGGCTGCAGATAAGAAAGGATCAGCATAAGAACTCTGGCAATATGAAAAAATCAGGCCCCCTCAAAACCCTCAAAAGATCACACTAACTCTCCAGCAAGGGAATCCAACCAAAAGAACATTTTTGAAATGTCGGATATAAACCTCAAAATATAGATCTCAAACAAGCTCAATAGGATGGAAAACAAAGTTGAAAACAAACATAAAGAAATGAAAAAATAATTCAAAACACAAAAAATTCACTAACGAGACACATAATTTAAAAGACAGAACCTCTGGAAATGAATCACTTAGGGAATTTCAAAATAGAGTGGAAAGTTTTAATGACAAACTAAAACAAGCAACATAAAGAATTTCAGAGCTTGAAGACAGGCTTTCAAATCAACCCAGTGAAAGGCAAAAAGACTGAACAAAATTTCCAAGAAATACAGGATTGTATAAAATGCCCAAACATAAGAATCACAGGTATTCCTGAGGGAGCAGAAAAAGTGAACAACATGGAAAATCTACCTGAGGGAATAATGGAGGAAAACTTCCCTGGTCTTGTTAGAGATTTAAACATCCAGCTATAAGAAGTTCAACAAATTCTTGGAAGATTCATCTCAAACACAACATCACCAAGGCACATAGTCATCAGTCTGTCCAAAGTCAAAGCTAAAGAGAAAATCTTATAAGCTGTGAAATGAAAGCATTAAGTAACTTAGCCAAAGTAATCCTAACCAAAAAGCACATATCTGGAGGCATAGTATTACCTGATTGCAAATTATAGTACAAGTCAGTGGCAACCAAAACAACATTGGACTAGTATAAAAGTAGACACATAGACCAATGGAACAAATAAAGAACCCAGAAATAAAGCCAAATTCTTACAACAAGCTGACCTTCAACAAAGCATCCACTGGGGAAAGGATACCCTTACTCAATAAATGATGCTGGAAAAATTGGATAGCCTCATACAAAGAATGAAATTGGGTCAAGTTAATCAAATTAACTCAGGATGGAGTAAACCCTTAAATGTAAGACCTGATTAGAAGATCATCTATGAAAAAGTATCCTTAGCATTAGCTTAGGATACTTAGATTTACAACTAAGAACCCAAAGCACAATGACAAAAATAAAACTAAAAAATGTGTCTTAATAAAACTAAAAGCTTCTGCACAGCAAAAGATATTTCCTCAATGAATAGATGATATACAGAATGGGAGGAAATATTTGTGAACTATACATCTGATAGAGGCCTAATGTCCAGAATCTATAAGAAACTCAACAAATCAGCAAGAAAAAAAAAAAAAACAAATAACACCATTAAAAAATGGGCTAAGGACACGAACAGGTATTTTTCAAAAGAAGAGGAACAAATAGCCAACAAACATATGAAAGAATGATCAACATCACTAATTGTCAGGAAGATGCAAATAAAATCATAATGAGGCATCATCTTACCCCTACCATAATGGCCTTTGTCAAAAAGTCAAAAAACAACAGATGCTAGCATGAATGTAGTGAAAAGAGAATGCTTGCACACTCTTGATGGGAATGTGAATCAGTATAACTTCTAAAGAAAGCAGTATGGAGATTTCTTAAAGAGTTAAAGGAGATATACCATTTGACCCAGCAATCCCAGTACTGGGATTTCCTTTTCCCAAAGGAAAAGACATCATTTTATAAAGCAACACTTGTACCTAGATGTTTATTGCAGTACAATTCACAATTGCAAAGATATGGAACCAACCTAAGTGCCCACCAACTGATCAGTAAATAAAGAAGATTTGGTATATATATGTTATAGAATACTATTCAGACATAAAAAAGAATTCAATAATGTGTTTAACAGTATCTCAGATAGAATCAGGGGCCATAATTCTAAGTAATGTAATTCAAGAACAAAAAACCAAATTCTGCATGTTCTCACTTATGAGGGGGAGCTGAGCAGTATGTATGAATGATCATTCAGACTTAATGACATTGGAGACTTAGCAAGGCGAGGGGTAGAAGGAGAGGTGCAAGATGAAAAATTACCTCTTGGGTACAATGTACATGATTCAGGTGATAGGTGTACTAAAATTTTAGAATTCTCCACTATGCCATCTGGGCCATAAAAGCTAGGAATTCAGATTTGACTGCCCCAAGACATTCACCAACATATTATATTAAAAAAAAAGTATATTTGGTCACTAGAGCAAATAGAATTATTCCATTTTTTTCATTTACTTCTTATTATATATATGATATGCCCTTACTCATGTAACTTTTTAACACAGGTTTGAAATATTCAGCCATGTAACATAAAAAATGTATTGCCCTTAAATCTATTTAAATGAAAATTTTAAAAAAAGAATTTAAGGGAGAATATCACCACAGATCCTATACATGTAAAAATGAAAAGGATTATAAGAGAATGTTGTACCAAAAATCACATAATGTAGACAAATTTGTTAATATTCTGGTAAGATGCAAATTCTGGTAAGATAGAAATCTGAATAGCTTTGAAATACAGAGAGATTTAATTAGTAATTCCTTTGTAGGAAGTAAATCTTCCTACAGAGAAAAACTCAGACCCAGATAACATTACTAGTAAATTTTATCAAACATTTAGAGAAGAAATAATACCAATCCTATGCAAACATTTTCAGCAAAATATAGGAGGGACCCTTCCCAACCTTTCTGTATTAGTGTGATAGCAAAAACAGACAAAAGTATTGCAAGAAAAGAAACTACAAGAAATTATTTCTGAAGAACATGGATGCAGAAATCCTCAACAAAATATTAGGATACTAAAACCAGAAACATAAACAAAATATTATATACCAATTCCCAATAGAATTTATCACTGAAATGCAAGAATAATCTTACATCTGGAAATCAATTAGTATAATACATCATATTCATAGAATAAAGAACAGAAGTTATACAATTTTCTTAGTAGACAAAGAAAAAGGTTTTGACAAAAATATAACATCCATTTATGATTAAAAACTCTCAACAAGTTAGGAATAGAAATGAACTTCTTCTTTCTGATAAAGGGTATGTATGACGACCCTTCAGCTAACATTATGGTTAATTGTGGATAAAGTTTTAAAAGCTTTCCCACTGAGGCTAGGAATAAATGAGTTGTATACTTTCACTATTTCTGTGTAACATTTTACTGAACCATCTAGCCAGTGTGACAAAGCAAGGAAAATGAATTAAAGGTCTTTATGATTTTTGTACGTAGAAAACCCTAAGATCATGTGTAGGTGTGTACATGTTAACACTAAGAAGTGAGTTTAACGAGGCTGCAGGATAGAAAGTCCATAGGCAACAATCGATTTTGTTTCTTTATCCTAGCCATGAAACATTTGAAAATAAATTTAAGAAAGCAATGCCACATACAAATGTGTCAAAAAAGAAAAATATCTCAGGGATAAATGTAACAGAAAGTCCAGGACCTGTGCTCTAAAATATCACATAACATTGCTGAGAGCAATTACGGAAGATCCAAATTAATGGAAAGGTATACCAGGTTCTTGGATTGTAAGACTCAATCGTGCTAAGATGACAGTTCCTCCCAAAATGATCTATAGGTTTAAAACAATCCTGATCAAAATTCCAGCAAGTTTTTTCTTGTAAATTTGGCAGATTGATTCTGAAGTTTATATGGAATTACAAAGAGCAAAAACAATTTTGAAAAAGTAAAGTGAAATTGAAAAATTTACACTAGCTTATTTCAAATTTGCTAGCCAGGTACAGTTATCAGAGACGGTGGTATTGGCATAAGGATAAACATTGATCTATGGGACAGAATGGAGAACCTAGAAATAACCTCTAACATTTATGGTGAATTGATTTTCAAAAATTGTGCAAATATAATTTAATTGGAAAAAAAATAGTCTACTCAACAAATTGTGCTGGGATAATTGGATTTCAATATGCAAATAAAAACTTTTGCTCTTCTTTTACAGTGTACACTCACAAAAATTAATTCAAAAGGGATCAGAGAGCTGAATGCAAGGGTAAGAACTATTAAACTTCTAGAGGAAAACATGAGAGAAAATTTCTGTGAACTTAGGTTTTGTGCATTGCTTAGATCAGACAAAAACATATGACAGAATGGGTAAAGAATTAGACTTTATCATTCTTTTCTATGATTAAAGAATCATATAAAATTAAGATATTTTACTCTCTAAAGACACCATCAATAAAATAAAAACACTATCCACAGCCTTGGAAAAAGTATTTTTAATTCACATATCTAATAAGAGACATTCAGAATATATACATAACTCAATAATAAAAAAAACCAATTAAAAATGCACAGAAAATTTGAATAGGTATCTCACCAAAGAAGACATGCAAATGACTAGTAGCACATAAAAAGGTGAAGACATTTGGGAAAAGAAAATTAAAACCATGATGAAGTACCACTAGAGACCCACTATCATAGCTGTTATGAAAGCCTGACGATGTTGAATGTGGGATGAACTGAAATCCTTCCATAATGCTCACGAAATGGAAAATGTTCCATCCACTTTAGAAAAACAGGAGAGTAGTTTCTTGACGAGTTATTCATATGCTGTACTCACCCAGCATTTCAACTCCTCATTATCAGGAGAAATGAAAACAGACAAATTCTTGCCCTTGAACAGTCATAGCAGCGTTATTTATAATGCCCCCCATTTGGAAACAATCCAAGTGTTAACTGGCGGAGGCACGGGTGAGCAAAGCCTGGCGTATCTGTACAAGGAAATACTATTCAGCAATAGGAAGGAATGAAATCTAGTAGAGGCAACAACATCAACAAATCTGAAAACCATATGAAAGAAACTAGACACAGAAGACTTTCTATGATTCTATTTATAAAAAATTTTAAAAATACCATAAAGAGATGATTGCTTGGGGAGAAAGGAGTGATTAAAGACAGCATGAGAGATGTTTTAGGGGTAAGAGAAGTGTTCTAAAATTGCACTAGAGTGATAGTTCTGTTATTGTATAAATTTACCCCAAACTCTCGAATGATACACTTACACTAGCTGAATTTTATAGCATATTAAATTAGACTTCAAAGCTGTTTTTAAAAGTCATATGAAAAAGGGTATAGGACATGTGACTCTACTACAAGAAGGAAGTGAAAAACCTGGAACAATAATTCAACCTGCATAACCAAATACACTTTTTTGGGGAGTAAATATAATATATTGATGAATCTTTTGGGGCAGTCGAACTTGAATTCCTACCTTCTATGCCTTGTATTTGATATTGGCTTCAACTAGATTCTACTAGACACGTTTGTGATTCGCCACTATATCCCTAGGAATTAGCATAGGGCATACAATGGATGTCTAATAAATATTTTGGGGATGACATGAAATAAATATGTCTTGAGACTCTATTTGGTATCTGCTATGCAGCAAAACCCATATCTTCATCTGAATGATTCCCTGATTCCACAGTAGGCCACCTCCAAGCTTTGTGGTGCTAAGAGCTCAATGTGGTCATGTCACAATCTTATAATATTCTTTTACTTTTTTGTTCTTGCCAGGAAAAAGATGTGTAATTCAAATTATCCTAGCTGCAAACCACTAACTAGGCAAGAATTTAGATCCTTCTAAAGTCCTGCCGGTGGTCTCTCACCCTCTATTAAATTCCAGCAGCCCAGGGGAAGGGTGCCTTGTGTCAGGACTGCCTTAGGACAGTTTGTCACCAGATGTTTACACTGCTTTTCTGGGCAGAGCGGTCTCCCTGTTGGTGCCTCTTTTCACTTTTATAGGCAGGGCAGGTGATGGTTCTCAACTGGCCCTCTGCCACACAGAAGTGTCACACATCTGCTTTATCAGACAACTGCACCTGGAGGAGTGGCAGAAAGGGGGCACTGTGTTAGCCTGTGCTGTCCCGATATGTGTGTCGGACATATCACTTGTGTGCTGGAAACTTCACCCGGCTCTCAACATGACAGATGTGGAGCTGGAGAAGATGCCGTCCTTCCTTAGGGTTGCTTTGTGTTTGACGTGACCCAAGGCGGTACCTCTTGGGCCCCAAAGCGCTAGAGTTTAGAGAGAAATTTTTCACTTTTTCCTCATAGTTTTCTTTCTTTTTGGGCTCCAGACCAAGGAGATGGGGTTGGAAACAGAGTTTCCCCATCTCAATCATGATGTTTGCAGAATCCCTGTTCTCTGACTTCAGAGGCCAGCCCTGTCATGCTTGTCTCCTTTCCTGCCACTAAGTACTTCAGAACCCCCTGAAAATAGACTTTTATCAGGCTGCTCCATCAATTTGACAAACACATCCAGGCATGCCTGAAAACACAGCAACAGATGATGGCTCAATATTGATCTTTACTATGTTATTATCAAGAAGGCCCTAACACAGCATGTTATACAATGGACTTCTTAAAAAAACCAAAGCAGAGTATGAATGTCTTAACTTAATGACTAAGAGAATGACATGAAGGTTATGTTAACCAGTTTGATGAGAGTATTTAAAAATGTATATGAAAATAGTACACTGTACCCCATGATTTCATTAATGTACATAGCTATGCTATAAGAAATTAAAAAAAAAAAGAACTGGAATTGGAAACTCCACATACTGAAACCTTTGTTATACAGTTAAAGCAATACTGGGAGGAAAGTTTATAGCAATAAATGCCTACATAAACAAGTAGGACTTTAAATACTCTAACAAATCACCTCAGTAAGCCAGAATAGCAAGAGCAAACTGGACTCATTATTAATAGAAGAAAGGACATGAAAAAGATCATAGCAGAAATAAATTTACGCTAAAATAAGAACATAAAAATCAACAAAAGAATGCTGGTTTTGAAAAGTATAAACAAAGCTGGCAAACCTTTCACAGTCCAAATAAATAAAATCAAAACCAAAAAAGTTGACATTATAAATGTAACACAGAAATTTAAAGGATCGTTAGGGAGCGTAATGAGCAACTGTATGCCAATAAGTTGGCAAGCCTAGAAGTGGTTCAGTTTTAGTCACTTACAACATACCAAGTTTGAGCCATGAAGAAATTTAAAACTTGAACAGCACTATCATATAAGTAACAAGATAGATGTAGTAATGGATTCTTCTATTAAAGGAATGCCATTTAGTGGCATTCACCACTAAGTACTTTTTATTTTTTTTTAACCACAGGCTGAAACTATTGTGTCTTTTTATTTCTTTTTTTTTTTTTATTAAATCATAGCTGTGTACATTAACACTGTCATGGTGTACAGTGTGCTGTTTTTATATACAATTTGAAATGTTTTCATCAAACTTGTTAACATAGCCTTCATGTCATTTTTTTAGTTATTGTGTTAAGACATTTATATGCTACATTTAGAAAGATTCATATGTACCCTTATAAGATGAACCATAGGCGTGATCCCACCAATCAGCCTTCCTCCACCCATCCTCCCCCCTCCCATCCCCACCCTCTCCCCTTATCTTGGGCTATGATTGGGTTATAACTTTCTTATGAAAGCTATAAATTAGTTTCTTAGTAGGGCGGAATACATTGGATACTTTTTCTTCCATTCTTTTTTTTCTTTTTATTAAATGATAGCTGCATACATTAATGAAAACATCGGGTACAGTGTAATTGTTTTCACATACAATTTGAAATACTTTCATCAAGCTGGTCAATATAGACTTCATGTCATTTACTTAGTTATTGTGTTAAAACATCTATACTCTAGTTCTAGAAAAGTTCACTGGTACCCTTGTTAGACAAACCATAAGGGTGATCTTTCCAGTCACTCTCCCACCACCCAGCTGCCCTTCTCCTCTCCCCTTCCACACCCCCTCCCCATATTCTTAGGCTAGAATTAAGTTGTAGCTTTCATTTGAGAGGTATAAATTAGTTTCATAATAGGGCTGTGTACATTGGATACTTTTTCTTCCATTCTTGTGATACTTTGCTAAGAAGAACATTTTCCAGTTCCATCCATGTAAACATGAAGGAGGTAAAGTCCCCATCTTTCTTTAGGGTTGCATAGTATTCCATGGCGTACATATACCAGTTTATTGATCCATTCGTGGATTGATGAGCATTTGGGCTTCTTCCATGACCTGGCAATTATGAATTGGGCTGCAATAAACATTCTGATACAAATATCTTTACTGTAATGTGATTTTTGATCTTCTGGGTATATGCCTAATAAAGGAATTGTAGGATCGAATGGCAGGTCAATTTTTAGTTCTCTAAGTGTTCTCCAGACGTCTTTCCAAAAGGAGTGTGTTAGTTTGCATTCCCACCAGCAGTGTAGGAGTGTTCCCTTTTTTCCACATCCACGTCAGCAATTCTGGTTTTGGGATTTTGTGATATGGACTAATCTTACTGGAGTTAGGTGATATCTCAAGGTAGTTTTGATTTGCATTTCTCTAATGATTAAGGATGGTGAGCATTTTTTCATATATCTATAGGCTGTACGCCTATCTTCTTTGGTGAAATTTCTCTTCAAGTCCTTTGCCCACCCTGCAATGGGATCACTTGTTTTTTTTTTTTTTGTTAATGCATTTGCGTTCTCTATGGATTCTGGTTATTAAACCTTTGTCAGAGACATAGCCTGCAAATATTTTCACCCACTCTGAGGGCTGTCTGCATGCTTTACTTAGTGTGTTCTTGGCTGTGCAGAAGCTCTTTAGTTTGATCAGGTCCCAGTAGAGTATTTTTGATGTTGCTTCAATTGCCTGTGCTGTCTGTCTCATAAAAAATTTGCCCAGGACGATTTCTTCAAGTGTTTTCCCTGAACTTTCTTCTAGTATTTTTATGGTTTCATGTCTTAAGTTTAAATCTTTAATCCAGTGAGAATCTATTTTAGTTAATGGTGAAAGGTGTGGGTCCAGTTTCAGTCTTCTACAGGTCCCCAGCCAGTTTGTCCAGCACCATTTGTTAAATAGTGTTTTTACTTGGTTTGTCAAAGGTGAGGTAACGGTAGGTAGCTGGATTCATCTGTTGGTTTTCTATTCTGTTCCATACATCTACCTCTCTGTTTCTGTGCCAATACCACACTGTTTTGATCACTATCGATTTATAGTATAGTCTGAGGTCTGGTAGTGTGATTCCTCCTGTCTTGTTTTTATTCCTGAGTAATGTCTTGGCTATTCGAGGTTTTTTCTGATTCCATATAAAGCGAAGTATTATTTTCTCAAGATCTTTAAAGTATGACAGTGGGGCTTTAATGGGGATTGCATTAAAATTGTATATTGCTTTGAGTAATATGGACATTTTAACAATGTTGATTCTTTCTAGCCATGAGCATGGTATATTTTTCCATTTGTTAACATTTTTGGCTGTTTCTTTTCTTAGAGTTTCATAGTTCTCTTTGTAGAAATCTTTTAATTCCGTTGTTAAGTATACTCCCAAATATTTCATCTTCTTTGGCACTACTTTAAAAGGGATAGAGTCCTTGACTGTTTTTTCAGCTTGGCTGTTATTGGTATATATAAAGGCTACAGATTTACGAGTGTTGATTTTGTATCCTGATACACCGCTGTATTCCTTTATCACTTCTAAGAGTTTTTTAGTTGAATCCCTAGTGTTTTCCAGATATACAATCATATCTTCTGTGAAAAGTGAAAGTTTAATCTCTTCTGTTTCTATATAGATACCCTTAATTGCCTTTTCTTCCTGAATTGCAATAGCTAGAATGTCCATTACAATGTTAAATAGCAATGGGGACAATGGGCAACCTTGCCTGGTTCCTGATCTGAGTGGAAATGATTTCAATTTAACTCCATTGATTACAATATTGGCTGTGAGTTTGTTGTTCTGCATTTTCTTAGTTATTATCTTCAGACATTTATATTCTACACTTAGTAGATTTAACATGTACCCTTGTAAAATGCACCATATATGTGGTCCCAGCAATTATCCTCCCTCCACTTATCCTCCCCCCTTCTATCCCCTCCCCCTCCTCTTTCCCCTTCAACTTGGGCTATCAGTGGGTAATAGCCCTCATGTGGAAGTGTGGATGCGTATAAATTGGTTTCATAGTAGGGCTGAGTACATTGGATACCTTTTCTTCTATTCTTTTTCTTCTTTTTTTTTTGAGACAGAGCCTCAAGCTATCCCCCTGGGTAGAGTGCCATGGCATCACAGTTCATAGCAACCTCCAACTCCTGGGCTCAAGCGAGTCTCCTGCCTCTGCCTCCCAAGTAGCTGGGACCACAAGCGCCCGCCACAACACCTG
>CAUYQV010031492.1:0-18409 GCA_963574575.1 Galagoides demidoff | reverse complement strand
GGGCGCCTGTGGTCCCAGCTACTTGGGAGGCGGAGGCAGGAGACTCGCTTGAGCCCAGGAGTTGGAGGTTGCTATGAGCTGTGATGCCATGGCACTCTACCCAGGGGGATAGCTTGAGGCTCCATCTCAAAAAAAAAAATTTTTTTTGTTTTAAAAATGGTTTGATGGGTTTTGTTTGTTGTCACAGAATTTTGTTATTATTACTTAAATAGTGTTAGTTTAGATTTTTCTACTTGTTTGTAGTTACTTTACGCACCATTTTTGCACCTCAGACCTTCCATATGGGGTCACTTTCTTCTTAAAGTAGTTTTTTTAGTGAAGACTTGCTATTAGTAAGTAGGGCCTCTACATTATATAACTCCACATAAAATATATTTGAATGCTATCCCCTGGAGTTATATATGGCCTATTGGTAAATACACTGTTATCCTTCAGTATCCCGGGGGATTGGATTGGTTTCGGATTTCCCCTCACCCCTTGCCAGGAATACCAAAATTGGAGGATGTTCAAATCTCTTATACAAAATGGTATAGTATTTGCATATAACCTGTGTACATTCTCCCATATACTTTAAATCATGTTATATTACTTGTAATACCTAATGCAATGCCTCCACATCATTTCATTACTATGGATTTGATATAGTACTTGGTGCATGGCAAATTCAAATTCTGCTTTTTGGAACTTTGTGGAATTTTTTTTTTCTGAATATTTTCATACAGTTAGTTGTATCAACAAATGTGGAACCCATGGATATGTGGGGGATGACTGCACTTTGCTTTGATTTATCTGAAAATCTTTTTACTTCATTCTTGCTTTTGAAAGATAGATTTGATATATCTGAAATATTTCTAGTTTGGCAGTTATTTTCTCTTAGCACTTGCAGGTACAATTTGTTGTCTTCTGGCTTCAAATCGTGTTGATACTGAAAGCCTACTTTCAATCTAATCATTGTTCTTTTGGAAATAATCTGACTTGCCTCTGGCTTCTTTTAAGATCTTCCTGTGATTTTGCTATTTTATAGTTTTGCTACAATGTGTCTATATGTGGTTGGATTTTTTTTATTTTTTATCTTGCTCTGGGGTGTTTCTTGTATTTATAGATGGTCTTCTTTCATCTATCTGAAAATGAGTCAGTATCTCTTCAAAAATCACTTGTCCTCAGACCACAGATTTGTTCTATCTCTCTTAATTTTTACTTTTTTTAAACCCCAAATCTTAGTTAAGTGCTGTATAGTAATCATTTTAGCTTCGGACACTAAGAAGCAAAATCCAAAGATATTATATAGGTGGTTATACATGTATAAGAGAGAAAACTTCTGTCCTGCCTGTTTGCCTGGGGTAGGCAATCCTGGCTGGTGGACACACTTTGTGTTCTCTTGCTGAGACATTCCCAAGATGAAACTACTAGCCTGAGGGGAGGATGTGGTGGAATGGTTGGATAAGGGGAAGCTCCAGGATCAGTTTTACTCTGTCCCAGAGACACCGAGATCCCACCATGCTCTTCTTACCTCCAAACTGAGATCTGCATTTCAGTGCTCAGCAGTTGACAAACATCAGAGACCCAACATGTAGGTGGTAGCTAATCTGGGTCCTGGACAGTAGTGCAATATGTCCACTGACCCGGGAGAACAGAGACTGGGAGCGGGGGATGCCCCAATCTGGTTTCTATGGCTCACAGTGCTAGCCCACTGGAGCAGTGTACACACGCTGTACAAAAACAGATAGGGGGCCAGATTTGACGCATAGCCTGCAAATTGCTATTGTACCTCCATTGTAAATAATTTAGATTTATTTTACAATTCAGTAATTCTTTAGCTATGTGGACAATATGTTTTAAGACACACACACCCATGGATAACTGAAATAACAGATAATACTGAACCCGTTTGCTGTCAGAACATGTTCCTTGTTCATGCCTTCCACAAATTTGATGCCTTTTTATCTCAACTAAGGACTTAACCACACACTGTGGCTTTAACTTTTGCAGTTTATGGTGCAACAGCAAAATGATCAAGACTTTCTTTTTCCTTCCCAGTTTCATGGGCAAATCTTAGCAACTCAGCATATGATCTTAGCAACCTCAGCTTGTGATTTTTTTTCTTTCCAGTCAAGAACTTTCACCTTTTCACTTAAAGGAAGCTGTCGTTTTCTATTGCTACAAATGAATACCTGAGACTGGGCACTTATTAAAAAAAAGAAATTTATTACTTAACAGTGCTGGAACTGGTAACTCCAAGAGCATGGTGCCAGTGTCTGGTGAAGGCCTTCTTGCTGTGTCATATCATGAAGGACCACATGGCAAGGGAGCTCACAAGAGATGGCCAAACTAGCTTTATATAACAGACCCAGGCTCATAATAGGTAAACAACTCCCTCTCTAACCCATAATCCATTCGTAAAGGCAGAGCCCTTATTACTGAAGGGTACTGAAGAGGTACCCCCCCAAGGGTTGTCCTATTGCTGCTTGGGAACCAAATTTCTTTTTCTTGATTTTTTTTTTTTTTTTTTTTGAGACAGAGTCTCAAGCTGTCTCCCTGGGTAGAGTGCCATGGCGTCATAGCTCTCAGCGATCTCAAACTCTTGGGCTTAAGTGATTCTCTTGCATTAGCCTCCCAAGTAACTGGGACTACAGGCGTCCGCCATAATGCCCAGCTATTTTTGTTGTTGTTGCATTTGTCATTATTTTAGCTGGTCTGGGCTGGATTCGAACCCACCAGCCTAGGTGTATGTGCCTGGCGCCCTACCCACGAGCTACTGGTGCCACCCAGAACCAAATTTCTAACACATAAACTTTTGAAGGACACATTCAAACCAGAGCAGAAGCACTTTATAGTTTATCATTGACACACCCGAATTGCCAGTATTACCATTCTTGTACTTTGGGGCCATTACTGAGTAAAATAAGAAGGATTCCTTGAACACAAGTACTGTGATACCATAACAGTTGATCTGATAACCAGGACAGCTACTAAGTGGCTAATGGGCAGGTAATAGTGTGGAGATGCTGGACAGAGGGGTGATTCTCATTGCAGAGGGTCCAGAGTAGCATATGGCAAGATTTCATGACACTATTCTGAATGGTGTGCAATTTAAAACTTATGAATTGTTTATTTCTGGAGTTTTCCATTAAATATTTTTAGACTAGGGTTGACCACAGGTACCTTAAAGTGTGAAAAGTGAAACCACAAATAAGACGGGATGGCTGTGTTCTGTTCAGTCTACCCATTTAGTTTAGTTCCAGATGTAAAATTTTTTATTTCTTAGCATCCTGTTTGGTTTTGGGCAGCGCCTGTGTCTAAGTGGGTAGGGTACCAGCCCCATATATCGAGGGTGGCAGGTTCGGATCCAGTCCCAGTCAGCTAAAACAGCAGTGGCAACTGCAACATAAAGTATCTGGTGTTGTGGTGGATACCTGTAGTCCCAGATACTCAGGAGTCTGAGGCAAGAGAATTGCTTAAGCCCAAGAGTTTGAGGTTGCTGTGAGCTGTTACACGACAGCACTCTACTGAGGGCAACATAGTGAGACTGTTTTGAAAAAAATAAAAAAAGAATCCTATTTGGCTTTTTCCTCTAATGTGCTTGGTAGTTTTGAGTTCCTATTGTTTTTCCTTTGTTCAGTTCTTTCATTTAGTTAAATTTTTTTTTTAAATCTCAGTTTTATTTTTTTCTTTTTGAGACAGAGCCTCAAGCTGTCACTCTGGGTGGAGTGCAATGACATCACAGCTCACAGCAACCTCCAACTCCTGGGCTCAAGCGAGCCTCCTGCCTCCGCCTCCCAAGTAGCTGGGACTATAGGCGCCCACCACAATGCCCAGCTATTTTTTGGTTGCAGCGGTCATTGTTTGGTGGGTGCAGGGTGGATTTGAACCCACCAGCTCAGGTGTATGTGGCTGGCTCCTTAGCTACTTGAGCCACAGGCACCGAGCCCATTTAGTTAAATATTTTATAAATGGCTATATAGCATGTCCAGTATCTGAAAACCTCTGGGGTTCTAAATGTTTGTTTTTTTGTAGGTTGTTATCAGTGATAGAAATGAGTAATAAAATCTGCTGCTCTATTTAATAGCAGTGACTATTTATAGCATTAACCTCACAGTGGTACCGAAGCTGCTACATTCAGGTTTAGGGCACAGCCTTTAGGCTTACAGTTTAAATGGCCTTTGTGAGGTGCTTCCCCCAGGTTCCCAAGCGTGGAGTTGGATGGGGCAGGTATTCTGCACCAGTTGTTTGTCCCAAGTCAATCAATTAAAAACTACCCTTATCTTACCTATTTCTGTAGCTTGCTAATAAGAAGATATTGAAGTTTTTGAGACACAAAGACTTAGGCAGCTTGAAAATGGAAGCAGACACATCTTTTGGAAATTTCTCTTGGGGAATATTTATGATCTTAGACTCAAACCTGAAAGGAGGTAAATTTCCAACTCTTCTAAAGCATCTGTTTGGAGGGCTCTGTATCCCAACATCTTCTTGTATATTTTTTTCCTCTTAGGTCTACAAGGAAGTCTTCACGAGGAGCAGTGAGAACTCAGCGTCGTCGACGTTCTAAGTCTCCGGTCCTTCATCCTCCAAAGTTTATACATTGCAGTACAATAGCATCTTCTTCCAGCAGCCAACTCAGGCACAGAAGCCAGACTGACTCCCCTGATGGCAACAGTGGGCTGGGAATTTCAACTCCTAAAGAGTTCAGTGCAGGAGAAAGCTCAACTTCTCTTGATGCTAATCATACGGGGGCAGTCATTGAGCCTTTGAGAACTTCGGTTCCAAGGCTTCCATCAGAGAGTAAGAAAGAAGACTCCTCTGATGCTACCCAAGTCTCCCAAGCAAGTCTCAAAGCCAGTGATCTCTCTGACTTTCGATCTGTTTCCAAGCTAAACCAGGGCAAGCCATGTGCATGCATAGGCAAGGAATGCCAGTGTAAGAGATGGCACGATATGGAGGTCTATTCCTTTTCAGGCCTGCAGAATGTCCCTCCTTTGGCTCCAGAACGAAGATCAACCCTTGAGGACTACTCTCAGTCACTGCACACCCGAACTCTGTCTGGCTCTCCCCGCTCCTGTTCTGAGCAAGCTCGAGTCTATGTGGATGATGTGACCATTGAGGACCTATCAGGCTACATGGAGTATTACTTGTATATTCCCAAGAAAATGTCCCACATGGCAGAAATGATGTACACCTGATAGCAGGAAGCTAATCCATTTGCTTTAAACCAATGAAGGGTTATCAAAGAGATTTAGTTAATGGCAGACCTTGCAGCCACTTTGTGTGAGAAGACATCTCTTTCTGCTCACTGTGCTTGCAATAAAAACTTTTCTTGGCATCTCAGTTAATCTTACCTTTGTTCTTTAAACTTGCTCTCTGAGTTCTTACATACCCATCAAGGCAAGCAGATCAAAGAAAATCCCTCTCATTTAGAAATGTCCCTGGGGGATGAAGAAACCATAATTACTCGAGACTGGCAGCAGGGGGTAAAAGCCTTTGTAAAACAGTGCATTTTTCAGATCTGTTTAAGATTTGGTAGCCAAGGAAACTCAGATGTGGTTTTGTAACTGTACCGAACATTGTTGTGCTGTAGTTGCCAGCCCTTAATATTAGAAGTTACAAGACTGTTTTAAACCATCTCTGATTTAACACAAGATTTATTGTATCTATAAAAGTTTTTAATGTTATTGTTAAGCCAGAGATCTAAAGTTTAGATTCAATTTGAATAAACTAGCTGGCCTGCCCTATATTGTTTGAGAGAATTATTAACCATCACTAAATAACCCCTTGCTGGTGCTGTTTGTTGCAAGGCATGTTATGTGAAGCTTTTCAAGCAGCTTGGAGTTGGCTGCTTCAGTTGGAGGGAGGGCATGTAATATTTGAAACTAGTAAGTATCTTCCTCACCTTTGGCATTTTTATATATGGATTTTTTTTTGTTTGTTTGAAATTAGTTGTAAGATAGGTCTTAGACCTCAGTTTCAAATGTTCTAGAATGGTTATTATCTCTGAATTTCCCTCTTTATCCCAGCAATCCCCAGAGAGAACGGTGTACATCTCTGGTCAACCATCTCAAAGTTTCTTTCAAAGTTTGGTTTAAAAAAAAAATAAAAATCTGTCCTTAGTTTCAACTTGAGGATGAATCCCTGTTTTTTTCAGGTAGCACCCAAATGAATTTTGTATATGCCACATAGCTTATATTTTAACTTAGTCCATTGCATATCCATCAAATGTAGTGACAGTGTTTAGCTGTGCTAACAGAATGTTAACAGGAAGTTTGTTTGATTTATATACAAAATAGGTTTAGACTGTTTATTAAAACATCCCACTGGCTGTGTGGCTAATTCATGATCATGGGGTATGGGCTTCACGAATAGGTGATTTATCCTTGGGAAAAGTGGTAAAGGTATTTACTAGAAAAGCTCTGACCTTGCTTAAGTAGTAGGGGTCGCCTGCTGGCTATTAGCTTTGTGTAGATTGAGTAGCACACCTGAAGGTTGTGGTTCCAGTGAGGAAGCAAAATGCCCATCACAGCACTAGATACAGACTTTTTTTTTTTTTTTTTGGAGACAGAGCCTCAAGCTATCCCCCTGGGTAGAGTGCCATGGCATCACAGCTCACAGCAACCCCCAACTCCTGGGCTCAAGCGAGTCTCCTGTCTCAGCCTCCCAAGTAGCTGGGACCACAGGTGCCCACCACAACACCCAGCCATTTTTTGGTTGCAGCCATTGTTGTTTGGCGGGCCTGGGCTGGGGATTTGAACCCGCCACCTTAGGTGTATGTGGCTGGCGCCTTAACCACTTGAGCCACAGGTGCCGAGCCGATACAGACTTCTTAATAGTAATAGAAAGTACACTGGAATATTTAAGGCAGCAATTCTCAAATTTTTAGCCTGCTTTATACTCAGATTTCAGGACCCCAAAGAAGTCTTGTTTGTGTGGTTTATATCTCAAAATTTATATTAGAAATTAAGAAATTAAAAAAAAAATTTAAAAAACAATGCATTATGAGCTAACGTAAATACATAAATAACATTAAAATGAAAAATAACTTTTCCAAAATAAAAAATATTAGAAGAGTGGCATTGTTCTACATTTTTGCTTAATAAAAGATAGTCTCTAGTCCCAGCTACTTGGGAGGCTGAGGCAAGAGAATCGCCTAAGCCCAGGAATTGGAGGTCGCTGTGAGCTGTGTGATGCCACGGCACTCTACCCAAGGCAATAAAGTGAGACTCTGTCTCTACAAAAAAAAAGATAGTTTCATGTATGCTTCTACATTTACTCTCAGGATACCATGCATTTTGTTGTCTCCAGCAGCCTCCTATGTACTTGTGAGAGAATGAGTGTGAAAAAACCAAATAGAGGTTGAATATCCCTTATAGGAAATTCTTGGGACCAGAAGTGTCTCTCAGATCTTGGATTTTTTTTTTAAATTCTGGAATATTTGTGCTATATACTTAGTGTCAACATCCCTAGTCCTAAAATTTGAAATATTTCAATGTGCATGTTCTTTGAGCACTCAAAAAGTTTCATATTTGGGGGCAGTGCCTGTGGCTCAGTGGGTAGGGTGCCAGCCCCATATATCAAGGGTGGTGGGTTCAAACCCCAGCCCCGGCCAAACTGCAACAAAATACAGCTGGGCGTTGTGGCGGGCGCCTGTAGTCCCAGCTACTTGGGAGGCTGAGGCAAGAGAATCGCCTAAGCCCAGGAGTTGGAAGTTGCTGTGAGTTGTGTAATGCCATGGCACTGTACCAAGGGTGATAAAGTGAGACTCTGTCTCTAAAAAAAAAAAAAAAAGTTTTATATTTTGGATTTTTGGATTAGGGATACTCCTCCTGTAATGTCTTAGTACCATAAAAATGGTTTTGACCTCTTCAGTCCTCCTGAAAGGATTGCAGACCACACTTTGGGAACCACTAATCCAAGCTATTCAAGCATCTGGTTGTAAAGCTAGGACCTCACCCTCACCTTCACAGCTACTGTTTTGCCTTACCCTTTTTATGGAGAGTAGTGAAGTGATTGTCACGATAGTGAGCTACTTAATTCAAGTTCATCATGTTAAGTGGGTTTAATGTGTTACTTGAATTAAGATTAGTTCTTAAGCCTTTTAAGTCCTTTTTGGTTTGCTTTTTAAGCCAGTGGTCTGAGTATTTACTCAATGCTGTTACATTAACATAGCATTCACTGGAGAATGAAGAATGATACATACCCTTTTCATACGGGGAATAGGGATGGAAAAGAACAAAGTTCCAGTGTCCTAGTAACTTGTGGATGTGACTTACGAATCTTTCTGTGATGCATCCTGGAAAATGAGTTCAGTTTGTGAATTGAGGGATTGTTTTACTTGATGTTCTGGAAAAATAGCATCTTGATTTCACATGCCTTCATTTAACAACTCTTCATTGAACATTCATTCCATAAATATTAAGTGCCTACAAGACACCAGGCATGCTGTACTGGGTGCTGAAACTAGAACAGTAAACAAAACGTTATCATCATCCTTAGTGGAGAAAGACGAACATCTAAGTGGTATGGAGAGAAAGGGTTAGGGCTAGGGTAGGAGTAGGGAGTTGCTGTTTTATTTGGGGTGGTCAGAAGCCTCTGTGATAAGGGGATATTTGAGCTGGAAGGGAGTGAGTGAGTCATGGGGGGCATTTTAGGGAGGAGCATTCTTGGCAGAGGGAATCAATGAATATGGCTTGAGCAGGTGGGGTCTGGAGGGGGGCAGATTGTGGAGAGCTTGGTAGGCCATTTTCCTACCTTGGTAGGCTTTGGTTCTTAGTCTGAGATAGGGAGCCATTGGGGCATTTGGAGGAGAAGAGAGAGAGAACATGGTCTGATTTACTTTTTTTTGAGACAGGGTCTCATTTCATCACCCAGGCTAGAATGCAGTAGTGTCATCATAATTCGCTACAACCTCAAACTCCTGGGTTCAAGCCATCCTTTTGCTTCAGACTCCTGAGTAGCTGGGATTACAGGCACACATCACCACTCCTGGCTAACAGATTTATGTTTTAAAAGAGCCCTCACTCCTATGAGCAGACTAAGGGAAGGCAAGCAGGGCAGTTAGGAGGCTCTTGCAGGAAATCAAATAATGGCAGAAAATGGCAGGAAACAGTATGTTCTAGAATTATTTGAAGGTGTTTGCTATTGGGCTGGATACAAGGCATGAGAGAGATTAAGGATGACTGCAAAGGTTTTAATAAATGGAGGTCATGTGGAAGAACAGATTTGGAAGGGGAAATTGGGAGTTCAGTTTGTTCTTGTCAAAGCTGAGGTGCTTATGAGCTATCATAGAAATGTGAGTAGGTGGTTGGATAAATGAAGATCAGGCTGGAGATGCAAATTTAAGAGTCCTCAGTGTATTGATGTTATTTCAAGCCATGTGATTGGAGGCGATCCCCTAGAAAATGGATGTAGAGAAAGAAGTTGGAGGACTAAGCTCTGGGACATTCCCAGGGTACAGAGGTCAGAGGAGTAAGGAACCAGTAAGTCAGAAGCAGAACCAAGAGGATTCTAGAAGTCATTTGAAACAGCATTTTAAGAAGGGAGTCACCAGCTGCCAACTGCCACTAAGAAAAAGCTGAGGACACCCGTGTGTGCAGGCTCCCAGTATACACAGACGCACCAGGGCATCTGCCATATATATGTGCTTATGTATGTTTTTTGGAAAGAAGAGCTCTTGCTTCAAACGACTCACAGTTTGGGGGGAGCAACAAGCATGTGGGAAGGGCACATGACCCAGCCAGGAATCTTATCTGGAAGGCTCCTGAGCAGGGAGGCTTCCTCAGCTGAGCCTTCAGCAGCTGAGAAGAACTCTCACCGTCTTTCTGGATTTTCGGTTCTGCCACTAGGATCCCGGAGAAGCAACCAAGCTTGATAAGTTGAGAAGATAATAGGGGAAGGACATGACCAAGGAACAGGGTGTGAGAAAAGACCCCAGGGAAGAAGAAAGAATGGGATAGCTACCTTTAAAAACAATTTAAAATTCATTTCAAATTTAAGTAAATTCCAACTTGGTTTGACAAGTTGGATTTCCCAAGGGAAATCTGTTGTAATGCACATATGGCCTCAAGAGGGCTCCCTTTTCCAACAGTGCACTGGTGGAAAGGGTGGGACAAAAAGAGGCCGTTTGTTAGAGCAGGTAGGAAAGTACCAAATTTGGCAAAGAATTTCACCCAAACTTTTACAAAGTCAGAGTATCCCCCCTCTCCCAATAACTTAGTTTATCAGTCTACAGAAAAGATAAACCACAGGGTAATATTGCGTAAATGTGTGTTGAGAAGCATAAAGAGTGCTTCAGTATTAACGTATTGAGTATTTAGGAGAGGTTCTCTCTTCTGTCTTTGGAGAATATCTTATTAAGCAAGGTAGTTTGGAAAAAAATTTATGATGTGAGAAGAGCTAACATTCATTAGGTATTTAGTGCCTTCTAATCCTTTCCATACTATTAACTCATGTAATCCTCACCCACCCATATAAGTGGACGCTACTGTTCTTCATACCACTAACTCTTTGAGGGACTTTCACGGATGAGAAACTTGCAGCTTCAAGAAATTAACAATTGGTCCAAGGTCACAGCTTGTCGGGAATAAAACTAGCTCAGCACCTGTAGCTCAAACGGCTAAGGCACCAGCCACATACACCAGGGCTGGTGGGTTCAAATCCAGCCTGGGCCTGCCAAACAACAATGACAACTGCAACCAAAAAATAGCCAGACATTATGGCCGGCGCCTGTGGTCCCAGCTGCTTGGGAGGCTGAGGCAAGAGAATGGCTTAAGCCCAGGAGTTGGAGGTTGCTGTGGGCAGTGATGCCACAGCACTCTACCCAGGGCGACAACTTAAGGCTCTGTCTCAAAAAACAAAACAAACAAAAACCCCCCAAAACTACTGGGATCTGAACACATATCTAACTCCAAAACTATTCATCTCATACACCCAACAGTTAAGTAAAAGAATTCATGAATTTATACATGTCATTAATAAGCAGTTTCTTAATGTGAAGACTTCGGTAGTTTTTAACCAGGGGTGAGAGTCAGATTTATCTGAAGAGCCTTGTAAAAGAAGGCGACTGCCTAAGTCTTCTCCCAGGACAATCTAATCCTGTAGGTCTTGGGTGGGCCTTTGGAATCTGTTTATGCTTTTAAGTTCTTTAGCTGACTCTTCTGTGTGCCCACCCTTGGTGGACAACCATCATAGGTAGCTTCCACAGATGAATAGTAGATATATTTAAGTAGATGGAACAGCTTAGGAGGACACTTAGCCTGAGAACAGGCATTTAATGGTAGGGGGTATTGGATACAGGTGACTTGAATTTCTCTCACTTCCAGTCTGCAATGCTCTTTACTCTTTCCTTGACAGCAGAGCTGGAAAGAAACTTATGATTCTTCAAAGATCGTGGCCAGAGGAGATAAAGCAGACTGCTCTGGGGGTAGTGTCAAGGTGTTCTTAGAAGAGAATTGTGCAAACAAGCTGTCAGTCGACCTGGCCAAGGTCTGAGTCCAACTCTTCAGACAATAGTCTCTATCCACTATTTGCTGCCTGTCAGCCTGGCAAATAGATAGTGACAGTGAACTTAAGAGGCTGGGTGTTTCTACCTGGTAGCAAAATGTAGACACAGAAGGGACTCTCTAAGGTCAGGGGCTGTGAACAATGTCAGGATGAAGTCATGAGAACAGGTAATCGGTTGGGAAGAAAGGAGAGAACATTTTTTACCCATTTCTGAAATAAGAACAAAACTCTTAAGTGACTTGTGACTTTTAAGTGGCTTAAATCATCATGGGGTTTGGAAACATGTCAGATAAATTAAAAGGCAGATAATAGTCTATTTTCTCTACTGCCTTTGATGCTTGATTATCACCCCCATTCCTCGCCACCATACTCACACCCGCCTCAAGCTTCCTATTCCTGATGGCTTTTACCTCCCAGAGTCTCTCTATGCTCCTGCTACCTCTGGCTCCGCTGAGATTTACAGTCAGTAGCACAGGCACCAACAACTTCTCATGGAGACTTATTTATTCTTTTTACTTGAGTTTGGTGGGAACCTGAGTGCTGGGAATCCACCCAGGACCTTTGCTCTTGACTCCACCCTAGGAACTTTCTGAAGTCTGGCCCCATAAGGACACTAGAGCAAGAGAGAGTTTGGAAAGGAAATTAAAAAATAATCGTGATCCTTGAGTATTCCTCCGAGGACCTCTTACAACACAGCCCACAGCCCTGAGCTTTAGAGGCAGAACAAGGAGGGCAGGGTTCTCTCCGTCCAGAAGGTTCTCCCAACGTTCCTGGGGTGGAGGGACTTTGGGATTATGTGTGAGCGCAGGATTCAGATTTGCTGTATCTTCCAGACTGTTTCCAGAACTCTTTTTTTTTTTTTTTTCTGAGGTCCCTCCTTGGCCTTCAAAAGCACATGTGAAACTGTTCCGTTCCTTTCTCTTTAGGTCACCAGATTCCTTGATGGGGCTGGCAATGGCACTGTAGCCCCAGGTCCTGTTGGGGCATGTGAGTGGTGGTGGGGCTGAGAGTTGCCAGCCTTTACGCTCTGGGGGATTTTAAGTGTTCCGGGACTGGGTGTTCTCCGAGTCTTCCCCTCTCCTCCCTCTGCGGACTCCTGTGCCCTCCCTGCATGCAAACCCGGAGACTCAGGGTGCAAGGGAGCTCTCACCCCTGGGAAGAACAGATACCGAGTCCCAGGGGCTGCCTGTGCTTAGTCCTCAACCTCCTTCCTCATCTCTCCAGCCGCGGCACGGGACAGCAGCACCGCCCGATTTGAAATACCCCTCCTTAGCGCTTTGAAGGAGGCAGGGCTGGCCAGGGGGTTATTTTGGGAGCAGCTTCTGAGATCCAATGGCCTTGTTAGGGCAACAGTGACCTTTCCGTCCCGGGAGGAGGGCAGGATTGGGGAAAGGGGCGGGGCAGCGGCAGAGCCACAGACAGGCCCGCACACCCACCGCTGCCGAGAAGGGGGCCAGCCTCGGGCGGGGTCCACCAGGGGATCTTCCCCCTTTGAAGCGGCTGGGACCCCCTCCAAACCACCCGTTCACGGTGCCGTTTAAAGGGATCACACGGTTTCCCCCTGGACTCCATGGAAGCCAGACGCCAGATACTTTCCAGGGACTTGGAGTCTTTCCTTCCCGCCCCCTTCACCGTGGGCTGCCTTGCTCGGGCTGACTGAAGGGGGCTCCCGGGCATGGCTCTGACCAGCCACCCCGGTGCTGACTCGGCTCCTGGGCTTGGTCAGCCTTTGTTGGCATCCTGCTACCCGCGTCCCGGGGCTCGGTGCTAAGTCTGGGGGCCCAGCCCGGAGGAGCCCTCTGCACCCAAGCTGGAGGACCGGGAGGCCATCGGGGGCTATGATGAGATGAGCGGGGGCCGCTTCGACTTTGACGATGGCGGGGCGTACTGTGGGGGCTGGGAGGGGGGCAAGGCCCACGGTCACGGACTCTGCACCGGCCCCAAGGGCCAGGGCGAATACTCGGGCTCCTGGAACTTTGGCTTTGAAGTGGCAGGCGTCTACACCTGGCCCAGCGGAAACACCTTCGAGGGCTACTGGAGCCAAGGCAAACGGCATGGGCTGGGCATAGAGACCAAGGGGCGCTGGCTCTACAAGGGCGAGTGGACACACGGCTTCAAGGGACGCTATGGGGTCCGCCAGAGCACCAGTAGTGGCGCCAAGTATGAGGGTACTTGGAACAACGGCCTGCAAGATGGCTATGGCACCGAGACCTATGCAGACGGAGGTGAGCCCAGCCTGGGGCCTGCGGAGCCGGGGGTGGTGGGGAAGGAATAGGGAGGGTGGGGAGCATTGCTGGAGGCAGGAGGGGTGAGAGGCAGTTGGCACATTCATGGACTAGGGTGTGATTTGCTGTGTGGCTACCGATAAGCTGCTCTACCTCTCTGAACATCCATTTTCTTATTGTAAACTTGAGGCCAATAAAGAGGTTATTGAGAGGATTAGCAGGAGTGCTTAATACAAGGCCTGCCATATACAAGGCCTACACACTCAACACATGCTCAATAAAATGTAACTACTACTGTTTGCATGTTGGAGACACAAACACCACGGAATAGGCTGTAGCTTATGCTCTGGCAGAATTGGGGTCTATTTTCAAGCAATAGGTCACGAAGAGTGTTCATCCATCCATCCATCCACCCACCCATCTACCTCTCCACGAGCCTATCTACTCACCTACCCACTCATCCATTCATCCACCCACCCATCCCAGCACCTACCCACCCACCCATTCATCTATCCACATACCTACCCACCCACCCACCCATCCGCTTATCTATTCACCATCCATTCATGCCTTCATTCATTCAATAAATATTTCTGTGGTGCCTCCTATTAGTCAGGCATTGAACAGAAGATTAGATATAAAAAGGGAATAAGACACACACAGTCCCTGGCTTCAGTGATAGATAGGCATGCACACAGTTATACACATTATACTCACATAGGTATAGTGCTGTGGCAGGAAGGAGCATTTGGATTTGAACATGTCAGGGAATGCTCAGGTGACCCCTGAGCTCGATCTTGGTGGGAAAGTTGCATTGGTGAGGCCGGGATTGGGGAACCCAATCAGAGAGAGGTGTGTGTATAAAGGCTCAGAAACCTGAGAGTAATTAGTGGGTTAAGGACATGGAGAGGAGTTCTCTGTGGCAAAAGAGCCCTGTGCTGTGACAGAGCAGATGTCATTATCTCATCCATTGTGTGTAACTTTGGACATATCATTTATCTGGGCCTCAGTTTCCTCATCCATAAAATAGGATGCTTTATGATATTGGTAGTGCTCAAAATGTGGTCATGGACAGGCCAGTTAGAAAAATTCAGGGGCCACACCCAGATCTTCCGAATCAGTCTCTGAGTATGGGCCTAGAAAACTGTTTGAACAAGCTTGCCAGGCAATTTTTTTTATACATGTTAAAATTTTAAAAGTATGATGGCTCGTGCCTGTAATCCTAGCATTCTGGGAGGCTGAGGCGGGTGGATTGTCTGGGTTTAGGAGTTCAAGATGAGCCTTAGCAAGAGTGAGACCCCGTCTCTAAAAATAGCCAGGCCATTCGGCTGGTGCCTGTAGTCCCAGCTACTTGGGAGGCTGAGGCAAGAGAATTGCTTAAGCCCAATAGGTTGAGGTTATTGTGAGCTGTGGCACCACGGCCTTCTACCCAGGGTGACAAAGTGAAACTCTATCTCAAAAAAATTTAAAAAAAGAGAAAGAAAGTGTTGCTTTAAATTAGGGGCTAGAAAACTGTAAACCATCAGTCAAACTGGCCTGCTGCCTGTTCTGTACCACTTATGAGCTGAGAGTGGTTTTATATTTTTAAATGTTTGAAGAAAATCAAAGGAAGAACAGTATTTTGTGACACATGAAATTATACAGAACCCCCCTACATAATATCCTCAATTTTGCCTTCTTTTGTCCCACAAATCTTAAAGTATTTACTACCTGACTCTTTACAGAAAAAAAGTTGGCTGGCTCCTGCTCTAAATGGTCCCTCAGCTTCCTCTGACTCAGGATAATTCTGTGACGTCTTCCCAATGTGTGGCAATGGGAAGAGGAACTGACAGATAAAACCAGCTAAAAGATATCTGGCATTTGAAGGCATGTGTGGGATATTATATTTGTTACTAGTCTCCCCTCTTTATAACTGAGGATAGGAAGCGGGTAGTGTGGGAGTGGGCTGAGGGTGAGGCTGGGGACAAGGCAGGTGTGGCAGGAGGAGGCAGCAGCTACCTTGGGAGTGCAAGGTTTGCTGACGCCGAGGCCCTTGGGCACACCAAGAGCGGCTACAGGTGCAGGACAGGTTTGTATCTGAGCTCCCAATTGGTAGGTGTCTGGGTGAGGGCTTGGCCTTGAATGTGTCTGGATGTTAATAAGGTGTGTCCCTGCAGCTGTGGTCACTACATAGCACTGGCTGGAAGCGAAGAGTGCTGAGGACAAGTTCTGGCTCTGCCACTTGCTAGTTTGGTGACTTTGACCCATTCACGGAGCCCCTCCGATTCAGTGCAGTTCATTTCACCAGATGTTTATGCTGGGTAGTGAGCTAGGCACTGGGGACACAGCAGAGAGCAAGCCTCTGTTTCTCTGCCTGTAAAATGGAGACGATCCCTGAGTGTTCACATGGCATCAGTTACCCGTAGCAGGTGGTACACTGTAGGCATGTGCCAATGTCCCTTCCCTTCCCTCTGTCTCCAAAATAAGGGGTGTGTGTGTGTTGGGGGTCTGGATGTAAGTCACAGGGACCCATATTTCTGGGTTGAGAAGAATATGGGAAACTATGAGTTGTTCTCCCAATATGTCTAAAAGGAGGGAGGAAAACCTTTCATTCCATTCATTCATTCACCCAACCAATATTACTGAGCACCTGCTCTGTTCCAGGCACTATTTCACAGCATTTCGTTCCTACCCCCACATCTAAGAATGGGGGCATTGAGCAAGACAAGGAACTCTCTTTTTAGTGGAGAAGACAGAAATAAATCAGGAAAAAAACCCATATGTAGTAACCTGAACAGAGAGAGAAGAGGGTGATGTTTTCAGAAGCAGGATGGGGAGGCCTAGAGGGGAAGTAAAGACTTTCAAGCAGAAGCAAATGTTGATGCAAAGGCCCTGAGGCAGGGCTGGGCCTGGCATCTTTGAGGAACAGCAAGAAGGCCAGGGTGGTAGGAACAGAGTGAATGAAGGGTACAGGCAGGAGTGGACATTGCACTCATGGGCATGGACTGGGTCACCCAGGCTTGGTAGGCCCTGGGTTTGTCCTAGGTGTTCCTAGGAACTCTCCAGGACAGGTAGCCAGAATACCTGCTGCTCTGGTTTGTCGGAAGCCTGTGTCTCAGACTTCTGGATGAGGGATGGCCCCACATCCCGGGGCCCTGGAAACCTCACAGAGTCTCTCTCCCGAGCTACACATGAAGTGTAACTCTCCAAAATTAGATGTGGCCAGTGCTTTGGAAAATCTCTTTAATCAACCTGTCATCGGTCCCCTGAGGGTTTGTTAGGGATCTACCCTATGCTCTTTCCCCTCTGGATAGCACTGAGTGAACGTGGATAAATAAGATCCCGTGATCAGGAACAGCTGGGAGTCAGGTAGCCCTGCGTTATTGCTCTGGCCTGACCATGTGATTGCATCTCTTTGATCCTTAATTTCCTCATCCATAAAATGGACCCATCCTAATCTCTCAAAAGGTTTCTCATCTTAGTAAATGATAGTTGCTGTTCGTGATTATTAACTATTGTTAGTTCATCCAATAAATACTTCTGGAGTGATTATAATGAAGCCAGCACTAGCTACACTAGGGGTGTAGCAATGAACAGACTGGAAGAGCGCCTTACCTTCATAGAGAATCTAACAGAAATGTCAGGACAGTGTTGGGTGCTAAGCAGGGGCAGACGGGGGACTAAGGGTTCAAGGAGGCTTCCTGAAGTGCGTGGGGTGCTGAGCTCTGAAAGTAGGTGCAAAAGTTATCAGGTGACAAGGATGGAGGATGGTACTCCAGGTGGAGAGAAAACTCCGGTGGAGAGGTAGAAAGTCCAACACTTGCCGTCCAGCCAGGAGAGAAAGCTGAAACTTGCATCTTATTCTACCACTTTTTCTTGCAGTCAAATTCTACAGGTGACTCCCTACTCTAAACCAAAGAAAACAGGTTTTCCAACCTAGGGGATGGTGAAATCAATTTAGTGGGTCATGACCTGCACTTTTCAAAATTAAAGAATTAGAACAGAATAGAGTAGAATAGAGTAGAGTAGAGTAGAGTAGAGTAGAGTAGAATAGAATAGAATACAGTAGAGTATAGTAGCATAGGGTAGCTTAGAATAGAATAGAATAGGATAGGCTTGGTGCCTGTGGCTCAGTGGTTAGGGCACTGGCCACATACACTGAGGCTGGAGTGTTTGAACCTGGCCTGGGCCAGCTAAAAACAACCATGACAATTGCAACAAAAAAATAACTAGGCATTGTGGCAGGCGCCTGTAGTCCCAGCTATTTGGCAGGCTGATGCAAGAGAATCACTTAAGCCCAAGAGTTGGAGGTTGCTGTGAGCTGTGAAGACACAGTACCAAGGGTGACATAATGAGATTCCGTCTCAAAACAAAAAAAAAGAATAGATAGAAAATAACAGAGTATTTCACAGAGACAAAGTATTATTTTCGGAAATGATTGTTCAGTTCAGGAAGATAACCTATGTGTGTTTTAAATGTCTGTATTTATGTGTGTGCCTTGATGTTAAATGTATTTCTTACCTCAGATCATGGCAGATTAAGTTTGAAAATCACTGTTCTAAGGTGACCAGGCCTGGCATCTCCTTCAAAGCTCCTGTCAATCCCACCCCCACAGACCCTCCCTGTCCTGCAGGCTGTTGTAAGCTTCTTGGCACCCCTCCCCCTCCTATAGCCCTCATTCCTCCCCTGGCCATATATAGCAAAGCTAAAAATAGCTG
>CAUYQV010031491.1:0-11874 GCA_963574575.1 Galagoides demidoff | reverse complement strand
CATTCTTGTGATGCTTTTCTAAGAATAATGTGTTCCACTTCCATCCAGGTTAATACAAAGGCTATAAAGTCTCCATTTTTTAAAATGGCTGAATAGTATTCCATGGTGTACATATACCACAGCTGGTTAATCCATTCCTGGGTTGGTGGGCATTTAGGTTGTTTTCACATTTTGGTGATTGTAAATTGAGCTGCAGTAAACAGTCTAGTGCAAGTGTCCTTATGATAAAAGGACTTTTTTCCTTCTGGGTAGATGTCTAGTAGTGGGATTGCAGGGTCAAATGGGAGGTCTAGCTTGAGTTCTTTGAGGGTTCTCCATACTTCCTTCCACAAAGGTTGTATTAGTTTGTAGTCCCACCAGCAGTGTAAAAGTGTTCCCTGCTTTCCACATTCACGCCAGCATCTGCAGTGTTGAGATTTTGTGATGTGGGCCATTCTCACTGGGGTTAGATGGTATCTCAGGGTGGTTTTGATTTGCATTTCTCTAGTAATTAGGGATGATAAGCATTTTTTCGTATGTTTTTTAGCCATTTGTCTGTCTTCTTTAGAGAAGGTTCTATTCATGTCTCTTGCCCATTGATAAATGGGACTGTTGGCTTTTTTCATGTGGATTACTTTGAGTTCTCTATAGATCCTAGTTATCAAGCTTTTGTCTGATTCAAAATATGCAAATATACTTTCCTGTCATGTAGGTTGTCTATTTGCTTTGGTTGTTGTCGCCTTAGCTGTGCAGAAGCTTTTCAGTTTAATTAAGTCCCATTTGTTTATTTTTGTTGTTGTTGCAATTGCCATGGCAGTCTTCTTCATGAAGTCTTTCCCCAGGCTATCATCCAGTGTTTTTCCTATGCTTTCTTTGAGGATTTTTATGGTTTCATGCCTTAAATTTAAGTCCTTTATACATCTTGAATCAATTTTTGTGAGTGGAAAAATGTGTGGGTCCAGTTTTAGTCTTTTACAGGTGGATATCCAGTTCTCCCAGCACCATTTACTGAATAGGGAGTCATTCTCCCAAGGTACGTTCTTGTTTGGTTTATCAAAGATTAGGTGGTTTTAGGATGTTAGTTTCATTTCCTGGTTTTCTATTTGATTCCAAATGTCTATGTCTCTATTTTTATGCCAGTACCATGCTGTCTTGACCATGTGGCTTTGTAGTACAACCTAAAATCTGGTATGGTGATGACCCCAGCTTTGTTTTTATTACTAAGAACTGCTTTTGCTATGTGGGTTTTTTCTGGTTCCATACAAAATGCAGAATAATTTTTTCCAAATCTTAAAAGTATGATGTTGGTATTTTATTTTATTTTATTTTGAGACAGGAGCCTCAAGCTGTCCCCCTGGGTAGAATGCCGTGGCATCACAGCTCACAGCAACCTCCAACTCCTGGGCTTAAGCGAGTCTTCTGCCTCTGCATCCCAAATAGCTGGGACTATAGGCGCCTGCCACAATGTCTGGCTATTTTTTGGTTGCAGCTATTATTGTTGTTTGGCAGGCCAGGCTGGATTCGAACCTGCCACCTTGGGTGTACATGGCTGGTGCCTTAGCCACCTGAGCCACAGGCGCTGAGCTGTCTTTTATTTTATTTTTAATTTAATTTAATTTGTTTTTGAGACAGAGCTTTAAGCTGTTGCCCTGTGTAGAGTGCTGTGGTATCACAGCTCACAGCAACTCCAACTCCTGGGCTTAAGCAATTTTCTTGCCTCAGCTTCCCAAGTAGGTGGGACTACAGGTGCCCACCACAATGCCCAGCTAGTTTTTGGTTGTAGTTGTCATTGTTGTTTGGCAGGCCTGGGTTGGATTTGAACCCTACAGCTCTGGTGTATGTGGCTGGTGCCTTAGTCACTTGACTTACAGGTGCTGAGCCATGATGTTGGTATTTTAATAGGGATGACATTGAATAGGTAGATTGCTTTGGGAAGTATAGACATTTTAACAATGTTGATTCTTTCCAGCCATGAGCATGGTATATTCTTCCATTTGTTAATATCCTCTGCTATTTCCTTTCTTAGGATTTCATAATTTTCTTTTTTTTTTTTTTTGAGACAGAGCCTCAAGCTATACCCCTGAGTAGAGTGCCATGGCATCACAGCTCATAGCAACCTCCAACTCCTGGGCTCAAGAGAGTCTCCTGCCTCCGCCTCCCAAGTAGCTGGGACCACAGGTGCCCGCCACAACGCCCGGCCATTTTTTGGTTGCAGCCATCATTGTTGCTTGGCGGGCCCGGGCTAGGGATTCAAACCCGCCACCTTAGGTGTACGTGGCTGGCACCTTAGCCGATTGAGCCACATGCGCCGAGCCAGAAAGTACAAGTTTTTGACCCAAACTTTTTATTCTTATCTAGAGACATCAAGCTGTCACTGCCTTAAGAATTTAATTGGTGGGAGTGTCATAGGCCTTCTTCAAAATCTCTGAGGCAGATGTCCTGTGTAGGATAAAGATGATGGCAGGTGTGGTGCAGTGCATTTGTTTCTGGATCTCAATAAGAAAATGGATTATAGAACAATAGAAACTAAGTAGAAACAATTTATATTTTGAGAAAAATGGGAAAATACATATTAATGATAACCAGACTTTTTACATATGAGAATCTTTAGTGAAATTTTATTGATTTCAGAACCCCTAGAAGTTCTAGATGAACGAGATGAACATTCTGTTAAGGTGTTTGTTTGATATTGTATTTATAGGTGGAGAAATATCATTTCTAATAGAAGAACCTACCTTAAAATAGCACAGTATAGTGGGATTCAGAATGTTCAATCCAAGAGCATTCAGAGACGCTGAGCCCTTTGAGTGCTGTGGGAGACACTGCAATGAGTCTCTAAGTGAACATCAGCCAATCTTCTCTCACGTTATCCCCATAGTATCAGTAGCCACTTGTTAATGTGAATTTGCCTTGTAAAATAACAGTTCTCAGAACTTCTGTGAACTGTTTGATTTTGGCTTTGAACTGAAGGTAATCCTTGGAGAATTAATTCTCCACTGTGGTCCAACTTCAAAGTGAAATTTAAAGGACTTTAGGTACTGCGTGAAGACCTGGCTGTAGCCAATCTGGTCCAATGAGACCATATCTGTATGTTGGTTATTTGACCATGACATTGGTCTGATGAGACCATATTTGTATTTTGGTTATTTGACCAGAATGAAAAGATATATGGTGCATAGAAATACTTAGTAATAGGCAGACTCCTCACGTGATTTCCTCACCTGTGGGAGATATTTTATAACAGGAAGGGTAAGTGGAAAATGTCAGAATTCCTCCACCTTTCTAATCTGTTTATATTAATAAGTTGTAAATCTATAAATTCCACATACCAACTGTAGCTGCGATTCTGTTGTATCTGTCTCTGGCATAAGGTTTGAACCTGGATATTTCTATCTGTAATCCTTAAATAAAACCAGAAGAGAATATCTGAAGTTTATTTACCCTTGACCTTGCCACAGGATAAATTTAGTGTCTGGCGGGAATACAGAAAACCTTATATATCTGTCATAATAGCATCTAGAGATGCTGGCCAGCTTCATGTACTATGATGTACTATGCAACACTGTGAGCTCTAAGATGTTATGCTAATTGAGCCTGGGAGAGAGGAAGTTGCCAATATCCTGCATGCCTGATTAAGAAACTTACACCAGAGTGCATGACCACTTTACTCACCATGGTAGCCACTGCCTAGAAAATTCTGATAGAGAAGTTAGATTCAGGTGTGTCAAAGGAAGCAACTCAACAAAGCACATTCGCTAAGACAGGGAGTTTATTACTTATAGATCCAAGACAGAATAGGGCAGCACACATCTCACAGAACCAATGGTAAATGAGGAACAGTTTGGGACATGTGCACTCAATCATTGTGTAGAGAGAAAAGAAAAAGTGAGAGCATGAGAGGGATAGGGAGAGAGAGACAGAGATAGGGAGAGAGAGAGAGAGACAGAGAGAGAAAGAGAGAAAGAGAGAGAAAGAAAGAAATTGAGGGGAAAGGAAATATGAGCCAAAGTCTCTTTTCAGATTCAGGGCATTACTCAAGCAGGTGTCCTACAGGGAATTCTAACTGATGGGTTTAGGGTAAGCAGACATCAGTTTCCTAGAGGCAGGAGTCAAGCTATGATTGAGACATGGGCATATCTGTGCAGTCAGAGCCTGGTGTGGGGATGAGTGCGGCAAGTCAAGTGGGTTGTAACTAGCTGACCAGGAGAGGTTGATCATCAGGAGATAGTTTTATAAGGCATATATATATATATAAACATATATATGCACACACATATGATAGTACATAGAGTACATAGTGTGTGCGCGTATTTACACATATAGAGAGAATTTCAAATACACATAGGTATGAATGCATGTATAGTTTGTAAAAGTAGACAACTTATCATTTATACATTCTTACATGGCAGAAGTTCATTAACATCTATTGTTGGGGCAGTGAGCGGACTGCAATGTATAATTATAATTAAGTGGAAGAATATTTGGGAAGATAAAAGCCTTTCATCTAAATATAATATATATTAATATTAACTTTCAAGACTTTTCATAATTTGATACTTGCTTTAGCAAAACTATCAAGTGCTATGATTTCAGGATTTCAGGCAATAGTGATATTAAAGGGGGAGGCAGTAAGGCCAGTTTAGATACTGTGCAGCAACACTGTGAGGAAAGACCCCAATTCAGAGCATCTTGGTCACTCGGAATATAAGGAGGTTATCCTTCCAGTGAGGAAAGAGAAGGATGGAGGTAAATCAGATAAAGTGGCAGCATCAGCCATCATGGTACAGCCAGGTTTTTCAACACATATAAAAGATACAAAAGATAATTTATTCTTGAAAATGTGAGAAAATTTTTTTAGTATTTTCTAATTGCAAATTATATCTTATGGAGAGCAAAACACATATTCCCTTTAAGAAAAAAATACATAATGTTATTGATAATAGCTTGATATTTAGAAACAACAGAAAAGATACAATAAGAATAAGGGATAATGTCTGATTCTCTTCTGATATTTCTGATACCATTCGTTCTTATATTTAAAAGATGATTTTATTGCATCTTCTGTTTTTAAGTACATACATTTTTGTTCTTTCACAACTGCCCTTGGCTGCAAAATTTTAACTGGATTTTAAATGAAAAAGCATTAGCCAAATCTGCCATTCAATTCATGTTTACTGATGTAACTTTAACTTGAGTGAATTAAAGTGCAAATACATATATCAAACAGATACATTGGCATTCCAGATTAGGAAAGGCCAGCCTGAATGTTATTTATTGTACATTTTAATCTTATTTTGCATTTAATTAGGACAGCTTCATTCAGGAGCAGTAATCTGACATTAATCTTGTTATCTGAATATAGATGAAATATGAGCCTAATAAAAATTTTGTAACCTATCATCTTTAATTCAAACAGAATTTCTTATCCCTTATAGCTTCAGCTTTTCCCAGCAGCCTGGTAATGTCAGTTATCATTTGTCTCTATAAAGAAATCTGGGAACAGAAGGAACCTTTTATTTTTTACATAAAACTATATTTGAAAATTTTCATCTGTTTTGTGGCTTAGCCAGAAAGCTTCACATAAAGTGTTATGTGTGAGAGTTTTAAATGTGTTATGTATGCATATAAAGAAAGACATTGAGAAATTATTTTAATTTTTGTTGGCGAAGTGAATATACAACTACGGATAGGATTTCATACTAAAATTTAAAATACATTTTTATTAAATTGATTTTCTAAGTTATTTAGATATTTCATTTTAGGTACAGTTACACAAAGTCTTCTGAATATGGATCATTTGCTTATAGACAGATGAGGGTTATAGAATTTTTTTTTACATTTTCCTGAAGTTTATTTTTCAAGATAAAAATGACTAATTGGGTACAAGAAGAGAGAAGAATTGCTTTTTCATTTATGCACACAGCAAAGTAATTTATTGAACTTTTTCTATAAATGAAATGGTATTTGTTTCAAATTAAAGACCTGAAGTCGGGATCACTTTTTCTATGCCATCTCCGTACTATTCCCTGTTAGTTATCTACAACCTAAAGTGAACCTTCCCTGTCTTTTTAACAACAGTGTGGGTTATAGGTATGCCCTTAGATTGGTGTGTTTATTACGATAACTTGGCTTTTCTTCAGACTTCAATCAAAACAAATAAAAAAATGCTACCACTTTTTTCCTTGTAAGAAACATTATAGAATTTCACTCTATGTAATATTCTCCAGGTTCATTCATGTTGCTCAAACGACAGGATTTCCTTGTGTTTTATGGCGGAATAGTATGTCATTGTGTCTATTGACCACACTTCTTGATCCACTCATCACTATGCTACAGGGAGGGTCGTCCCAGCCAGCACAGCCAGAGCTGAGAGAATTATCTACCGTCTCTGCCCTGGGAGTGTTGGCGGAGAGGCGCCCGGCAGAGGAGCCAGGAGGGGACTGACAACTTCTGGGGGTTCACCTCCAGGTTGTCAGCTCAGGGAGCTTCTTAGTATCTACCCCCCAGGCCTCTGTCTCCCTCCCCTGGCACTTGCCAGAACTAGGAAGCCTCATTTTCCCGACCTGGCCAATTTCATGTTAGTTTCCTAGGCCTGGGAGTGGAAGGGATTGTAGCCCTTCATTTGTTGGGCTATATATATACCCCCAGACAAAGGGCCTGGGAGGGGAGACTTTTTCAGACTTGGGTTTTTCCCTCTGCCAGATGTTCTGGTGCTTTTTCTGTATTCTTTTCTGTAAAATAAATCCCATCTTATCACTGATCTGTAGTCCTCGGATTCATTCTTCCAATCCCAGAGACCAAGGATCTACTGAAGAAGAAATTCCAGCAACAACTAGATAAGCCTTAAGGTTGATTCTATCTCTTGACTACTCTGAATAGCTACGAGTTCGTAGCTGGGTATGGACTTCATAGCTGATCCCACATGTTTGACCACTCTGCAATAAGCTGTTTTATAGACACACAGATTTTGTTTCCTTCAGATATGTACCTAGGATGGGATTCCTGGATCACATGGCAGTTGTGTTCTTAGTATTCTGAGGAACCTTCATATCACTTTCCTTAAAGACTGTACTAATTTACATTTCTACCAACAATGTGTAAGATTCCTCTTGCTCCATATCCTTATCAGCATTTATTAATTTTTGCCTAGTTGATAATTGTTGTTCTAACCAGGGTGAAGTTACATCTCATTGCAGTTTTGATTTGTCTTTCTCTGATTAGTGGTCTTGAACATTTTTTCAAATGTCTGTTGACCATTTGGATATCTCCTTTTGAGAGATATCTATTCAAGTCTTTGGCCCATCTTTTAGTTGGATTATTTAGTTATATGTTGTTGAGGTTTTTGAGCTCCTTATATATTCTGGATATTGACAGCTTATCAGATATGCAGTTTGAAAATATTATCTCCGATTGTGTAGGCTGTGTCTTCCCTTTACTGATTGTTTTCTTTGCCACGCAAAAGCTTTATAATTTGATGTAATTTCATTCATCTATTCTTGCTTCTTTTGCCGGCGCTTTGAGGTCTTAGTTGAAAAATCCTTGCTCATTCTAATTTCCCCTATATTTTCTTCTAGTAGTTTCATAGTTTCTGGTCTTACATTTAAGCCTTTAATCAATTTTACCATGAGAGGGCAGTACCTGTGGCTCAAAGGACGCCAGTCCCATAAGCCTGAGGTGGCAGATTCAAATCTGGCCCTGGCAAAAAATTGCAAAAAAAAAAAACCCAACAATTTTACCATGAGAGACAGGGGTCTATTTTCATTCTTCTGCATGTGCATATCCAGTTTTCCAAGCATCACTTGTTGAAGGGATTTTCCTTTTCCTGAGGTGTGTTTTTCCCTTCTGTAGGTTGTCTACTCATTCTATTGATTACTGCTTTTGCTTGTGCAGAAGCTTATGTTTGTTGTTGCTATATTTGCATTTGGGTGCCAGTTGTAATTTTTTTGCATAGGCCTATGTCTAGAAGAGTTCGTCATATGATTTCTTCTAGAATTTTTATTTCATTCTTTGAATTTAAGACTTTAATCCATCTTGAATTAATTTTTGTAGATGGTGCCAGAGAGGGATGCTGTTTTATTCTTCTGAACGTGGCTATCCGATGTTCCAAGTATCATTAGTTAAGTAGAATGTCATTTCCCCAGCGTAAGTTGTTGTCTGATTGGTCAAAAATCAGTTGGTCATAGATATAAGGTTTTATTTCCGGGTTCTACATTCTGGTCCATTGGTCTATGTCTCTTATTAGAGTATCATGCTGGTTTAGTTACTATAGCCTTGTAGTATAATTTGAAGTCAGGTAATGTAATGCCTTCAGATTTGTTCTTTTGGATTAAGATCCCTGTGGCTGGCTACTGGGCTCTTTTTGTATCCATATGAAGCTTAGAATTATTTTTCTAGATCTGTGAAATAATATGTTGATATTTTGATGAAAATCGTATTGAATCTGTAAATTACCATGGGCAGTATGGACATTTTAATTATTTTTTTAATTTCAAGATGAATATGAGTGAATGAGTTAAACAATGGAGTTATTCTGTTTGTGTTTGTTAGGCAAAGTCCAAGTTGTAAGTGAGCCCTTCACCCTGGGGATATGCTGTGTACCCTTCCACTGTGCCCTTTGGTGAGAGCTCAGCAATCTTCCTCCCTCCGCTCTTCTCCTCTATCCCTTCTCACTCCTCTCCCCACTTGAATATAATTGTGTTTTTCATTTGTGTGGGCATGTAGTTGTTTTCTATTAGTTTCATACTAGTATTGAGTACACTGGATACTTGTTTTTCCATTCTTGTGATACTTTACTAAGGAGAATGTTCTTGAACTCCATCCAGGTAAATACACAAGATGTAAAGCCACTGTCTTTTTTATGGCTGAATAGTATTCCATGGTGTACATATACCACAGTTTACTAATCTATTTATGTGTTGATGGGCACTTTGTTTAATTCCACATCCTGCTGATTATGAATTGAACTGTGATACACATTCTAGTGTAAAGGTCCTTTGGTATAGTTTCTTCAGGATTGTAGGTTCAAATGAAAAGTCTACTTTTAGCTCTTTGAGGAGTCTCTGTATTTTTTTTCCAAAAAAGCTACAAGGGAAAATTTTTACATTGTTGGTAGGATTGCAAAGTATGAATATTTTAACCATGTTGATTTTTCTAATCCTTGAGCATGGGATGTTTTTCCATTAGTTTGTGTGAGTTCTTTTATCAGTGTTTTGTAGTTTTCATGTAGAGAACTTCCACCTCCTTTTTATATATATTCCTAGATATTATAAAGGCACCAGGCTCTTGAGTTGACATTGAGGTTGACTGTCATTCATGCAGGCAGTCCCCAGGTTAAAGATAACCCAATTTAATAGTATTCCACTTTTAGCAACAGATTCTCAAGGTTCTCAATAAGGATAATTTATAATAAAATAATTAAATTATACTATGGAAACGTCCATGCATGTAAAAAAAAACATGCATGATATAAGCAGTTTGTTTGAGCAACATCTTTATGTTAGTGGCTAATCTCACTGTTTATATGGTCATTTATGTACAATACCAGTTTTGTCTTAACTTTTTCATTTGATTTTGTAAATCTGTGTTTATCCCATGATGATGCCTCGGAAATGAATGCCCACTACATGTGAGCCTATGGTAAGGAGAAAAGTGATTCATTACAAGAAAAACCAAAATCAAAATAATTAAGCTTTCAGGGAAAGGCAAAATGCCTAAATTCCCTGGAAAAGCTTTAGGCTTTAGTTGCTCAACTATCAGAACAATTATAAAACATAAAGTGAAAATAAGGGAACTTTTCAAAGGCAGTGCTTCACTGAAAGTGTATTATTACTAAGCTATGCACTGGATTAATTATTAAAATGGACGGGTTATTGTGGACTTGGTTAGAAGGTCAAAATAAGTATAATATTTCTATTAGCCTAGTGTCAATGCTTTTAGATCTGGGTTTAAATTTAATATTCTTTTTTGAAATTTTTCTAATTTCCTATCTAAACATTTTTGTGTCTATGTTTTTTAATATATACATATTTTTAGTTTCAGGTTAGTGTGAGGGTACAGACAACTAGCTTACAATATTTACATTTGTTAGGTGGAGTCCCTCTTGTAGTTGTGTCCCGCACCCAGAAAGTGTTCCATATACCCTTACATTGTGCCCATTAAGTGGAGCACACCAATCCCCTCCCCCATCCTCTCCCCTCCCTCACTCACCCTCCCCCCCAACTTGAACTGAATTGAATTTTTCTCTTATGTGAATGTGTATTTAGATCGTCTGCTGGGTTCATATTAGTAATGAGTACATTGGATATTTGCTTCTCTATTCTTGTGATACTTAACTAAGAAATGTGTTTTAACTTCAGGTTAATACAAAAGATGTGAAGTCCTCATTTTTATAGCTGAATAGTATTCCATGGTGTAAATATACCACAGTTTGTTCATCCATTCCTGGGCTGATGGGTGTTTAAGTTCTTTCCACATTTAAGAAATTGTAAATCAAGCTGTGATAAAACATCTAGTGTGAATGTACTTATGATAGAATAATTATTTTTTTAATTTTTGGATAAAGGCCTACTAATCGGATTGTAGGATCAAATGGGAGGTCTAATTTGAGTCCTTTGAGGATTCTCCATACTGTTTTGCAAAAAGGCTGTGTGAGTTTGCTGTCCTACCAACAGTGTAAAAGTGTTCCCCTCTCTCCATGTCTGTACCAGCATCAGCAATGTTGGGACTTGGTGATTTGGGTCATTCTCACTGGGGTTAAGTGATATCTCGGGGAGGTTTTTATTTGCATTTCTTTGATGATTAAGAATGATGTGCATTTTATCCCATATTTGTTAGCCATTCATCTTTCTTCCTCAGAGAAAGTTCTGTTAATGTCTCTTGTTCAGTGATAGATGGGATTGTTTTTTCTTTTTTATTGATTGATTTACCTCTGTAAATCCTAGTTATCAAGCTTTTGTCAGATCTATACCATGTAAATATCTTTTCCCATTTTGAAGGTTATCTATTTGTTTTAACTATTGTATCCTTAGCTGTGTAGTTTTTCAGTTTAATTAAATCCCACTTGTTCATATTTGTTATCTTCAAGATTGCCACTGAAGTCTTCTTCATAAAATCTTTCCCCAGGCTGACATCATCAAGAGCTTTTTCCACACTTTTTTCTAAGATTTTTGTCATTCTTTACCTTAGATTTACATCTTTTATTCAACTTAGGTCAATTTTGGTAGGTGATAAAAGGTGCAGGTCCAGTTTTAGTCTTTTACATGTGATGATTCATTTCTCCCAGCACCATTTATTGAATAGAGATTCTTTTCCCAAGTGTATGCGTTTGTTTGGTTTATCAAAAATCAGATGGCTATAAGAGACTGGACTCATCTCTTGGTTTCTGTTCAGTTTCTTATGTCTATGTCTCTATTTTTGTGCCAATACCATGATCTTTTGATCACTATGGGCTTGTATTAATATAAGCTAAAGTCTCATAGAGTGATGCCTATGGCTTTGTTTTTATTATTAACAATTTCCTTGGCTATGCAGTATTTTTTCTGGTTCCATACAAAATGAAGAACTATTTTCTCCAAATCTTCAAAACATGATGTTGGTATTTTAATGGAGATTGCACTGAATCTATAGATCACTTTGGGTAGAATAGACATTTTGACAATGTTGATTCATTGCAGCCAAGAACATGCTATGTTAAGGTGACCAGATTTTAACATTGGTAAAGCAGGACAACATTGATGGGGGCGGGGTGGGGCGGGCCCTGACAACAATGCAAACTTTGATAAGCAGTTCTTGATAATCACTTCTCAACAATTATTTGTTATTATTACAGTTTAACATTATAAAATTAACAAAAATAATATAAAACTCATATCCTGGCAAAATAGCCACATGGCAGCC
>CAUYQV010031490.1:0-11452 GCA_963574575.1 Galagoides demidoff | reverse complement strand
GGCACCTGTAGACCCAACTACTTGGGAGGCTGAGGCAAGAGAATCACTTGAACCCAAGAGTTTGAGGTTGCTGTGATTATCATGCCATGACACTCAACCCTAGGGCAACTTAGTGAGACTCTGTCTCAAAAAAAGAAAGAAAGAAAGAACAGAAAAGGAAAAAGAAATATTTCCCTAGACTTTTGTCAGCTGCCCTTAGAAGTTAGGAATAAAAAGGATATCACTAGGCAGTTCTGCTATTTGAGAGACAATTGGCTATCCATTTAAAAAAAATTTTCTGTTCACAGCCTTCATAAAAATAAATCACAGCTGGATTAAAGACCTACATTAAAAAACAAAAATTCGTTACCTTTCCAAGTAAATGAAAGAATATTTTTAGAGTTCTATGGAGGAAAGGATTTCATATATAAGATATAAAAAAACACTAGCCATTATGGAAAAGGATTGATTTTACTACACTAAAATTTAAAACTTTGGGGCCAGGCATGGTGGCTCACTCCTGTAATGCCAGCACTCTGGGAGGCCAAGGTAGGTGGATTGCCTGAGTTCACAAGTTCCAGACCAGCCTGAGCAAGAGCAAGACCTTGTCTCTAAAAATAGCTGGGCATTGTGGCTGGCACCTGTAGACCCAACTACTTGGGAGGCTGAGGCAAGAGAATCACTTGAACCCAAGAGTTTGAGGTTGCTGTGAACTAAGATGCCATGGCACTGTACTGATGGCAACAAAGTGAGACTCTGTCTCAAAAAAAAAAAAAATTAAAAACTTTGGTACACCAAAAGAAACTATAACAAAACAAAAAGAAAAATATAAGATTGAAGGAAAATTTTTGCTAGGCCTAGGAATCAGAAGAGATAAGGAATGACATAAATACATTTTAAGGCTTGGCGCCTGTGGCTCAAGTGGCTAAGGTGCCAGCCACATACACCTAAGGTGGCGGGTTCAAATCCTGCCCGGGCCCACCAAACAACAATGACAGCTGCAACCAAAAAATAGCTGGGCATTATGGCAGGCGCCTGTGGTCCCAGCTACTTGGGAGGCTGAGGCAGGAGACTCGCTTGAGCCCAGGAGTTGAAGGTTGCTGTGAGCTGTGATGCCACAGCACTCTACCCAGGGGGACAACTTGAGGCTCTGTCTCCAAAATAAATAAATAAATAAATAAATTTTAAAAGAGGGCAAAAACCTCAGTCACAAAAGAACAAATTCAGATGGTTAATAATCATATGAAAATAATTATATCAATAAAAATCAAGGACATATAATGAAAATCATGAGATACTATTTAATACATGAAAGTGACAGATATGTGTAATACTAGGATTGATAAGAATGTGGGGGAGCAAGAAACTCTGAAGTGCTTCGGTAATATCTAGTAAAATAGATAGCACTTTTCTTAGTATACATTGTAGAGAAATTCTCACTTGTGTACAAAGGAACATAGTCAAGAATGCTCATAGCAGCTTTTTATGGTTTCCTTTTTGCAATGGAAAAATACTGAAAATCTAAATGACCACCAATCAGGGAGTGAATAGGGCAGTTGAAATGAATGGATCCAGAGGAGGGAATCCTCCTTAACTCATTCTTCAAAGTCAGTACCACTCGGATGCCAAAGCCAGGCGAGGACACAATGAAAAAAACTATGCCAGGATCCCTGATGAACAGTAGGAAACTAAATCCAGTAGGACACCAAGTTGATATGTATATACCATGGTCAAGTGGGTTTTATTCTAAGACTGCAAGGATGGTCAATATAATGTAAATCAATAAATGTGATTCACCATATAAACAGAATTAAAACAAAACCATGTGATCATCTCAATAGATGCAGAAAAAGCATTTGATAAAATTCAGCATTTCTTTTTGATAAAAACTTTCAACACGGTAGGCATTGAGGGACCATACCTCAAAAAATAAAAACTATATATGAAAAATCCACAGCCAACACATCATACTGAATTGGGGAATAATTGAAAGCATTTTCCCCTGAGAACTGGAACAAGAAAAGGATGCCCACTTTCGCTACTCTTATTCAACATAGTACTGAAAGTCCTAGCCACAGCAATCAAGCAGGACAAAGAAATAAAAGCCATCCAAATTGGAAAAGAGGGAGTCAAATTAATCTCTGTTTGCTGATGATATGATGTGATAATCAGAAAACCCTAAAAACTCTTTCAAAAAGACTTCTAGATTTGATAAATGGCTTTAGAAAAGTTTTAGGATACAAAATCAGCATACTGGGTGGCGCCTATGGCTCAAAGGAATAGGGCGCCAGCTCCATATGCCGGAGGTGGTGGGTTCAAACCCAGCCCTGGCCAAAAACTGCAAAAAAAACAAAAACAAAAACAAAATCAGCCTACAAAAACTCAGCAGCATTTCTATACAACAATGAAGATTAAGTTGAGAACCAAATCAAGAACTCAATCCCATTTACAATAGCTACAAAAAAAAAAAGTATCTAAGACTACATTTAATAAATGAGGAGAAATATCTGTACAAGAAGAAATACAAAACAGTGATGAAAGAAATCATGGATGACAAAAACAAACGGAAAAACATCCCATGCTCATGGATTGGAAGAATTAGTATCATTAAGGTGACAATACTGTCCAAACCAAAGTACAGATCGAGTGTTTTCTATTAAATTACCAATGTCATTTTTCCCAAAATTAGGAAAAACAATTATAAATTTCATATAGAAAGAGCCCAAAGACCCAAAGTGATCTTAAGCAAAAATAACGAAGCTAGAGACATCGTGTTACCTGACTTTAAGTTATACAGCAAAGCTATACTAACCCAGAGAGCCTGGTACTGCTAGAAAAATAGACATGTAGATCAATGGAACAGAATAGCGAACCCAGAAATAAAGCCACATACTTAACAGCCACCTGATCATCAACAAGGGTGGCAAAAACATACACTGGGCATAAACATTTTTCAAAAGACATACAAATGGCCAAAAAGAAAAAAGTATGAAAAAATGCTCAAAATCACTGATCACCAGAGAAATGCAAATTATAACCACAATGAAGTACCACCTTATACTAGTCAGAATTGCCATTATTAAAAAGTAAAAACAATAGATGCTGTCAACAATGAGGAGAAAGAAGAATGCTTATGTACTGTTGGTCAGAATGTAAATAGTGCAACCTCTGTGGAAAACAGCATGGCAATTTCCCAAAGAATTAAAAGTAGATCTACCAGTGGATCTAGCAATCCCACTACTGGGTATATACCCAGAGGAAAAGAAAGTGTTTTATAAAAAATACGCCTACACATGCATGTTTACTGCAGTGCTATTAACAATAGCTAAATCAAGCATCCATCAGCAGATGATTGTACACAGATTGTACACAGTACCAGTACTGCTACTCAGCCATAAAAAAAGAAGGAAATCATGTATTTTGCAGTAACATGGATGGAACTGGAGGTTATCATATCATGTGAAATAACTCAGAAACTAAGAGTCACTTATTACATGTTCTCACTTATAAGTGGGAGCTAACTAACGGACCCACATGGGCAGAGTGGAACAATAGACACTGGAGCCTCCAAGAGGTGGGAGGGGGAATGAAGGCTGAAAAATGATCTATTGTGTAATGCACTGTTCAGGTGATGGGCGCCCTGAAAGCCCAGGCTTCACTACTTTAAAGTTGCATTCACATAACAGAACTGCACTTGTGCCCCTAAATATATGAAAATAGAAAAAATGAAAACCAAAGAACAGATCTGGTCTACTTGAAACAACATGAATAATTCTCAAAAACATAATTGTGCGTAAAAAAAAATCTGGTTAAAATATTACATACAATATACCAGACATGTAAATGTTAAAAATATAAAACAACTCTGTTTTGTCATGGTGCCATTTATATATATATATTAAAGTATAAAGATACCAAGACTCCAGAAGATTATCTTTTTTGGTGGGATGGCAACTGGATCTTTGGAATGTCATGGTTACTTTAGGGAAGGGAAGAAGAATGAGATGAGGATGGCAAGTGATGCTTTAGCTAAGTTTATAAATAGAAACATGGCAAAAAAATGACCAGTTCTGTTCAGCAGCTGGTGAACAGACAATGTGGTATGTCCATGCAGGGGAATACAGTTCAGCTATAAAAAGGAACAAGCTACTGGTGTATGTCACTGCATGGACAGACTTCAAAAATATCATGCTCATTGAATGAAGCAAGACCCAGCTGACATACTGTGCAATCCTATTTAGATGACTGTCTAGAAGAAACAAATCTAGAGACCTGAACGGTTGTTTGGAGTAGGAGAAGGGATTAACAATAAAGGGGCAGGAGGAATTTCATTGGGGTGCTGAAAATATTCTAGAACTTATTTAGAATGATGGTAATGGTACAATTTGGTAAATTTTTGAAAAATCATTGACTTATGCACTTGAAATGGGTCAGTTACATGATTTGTAAAACATACCAAAGTCAACTTATAAAAAAAGTTAGTATTTGTTATATCTGTGTTGTAATCGATATAAAAGTATAGTCGTGTGCGGCTTAGTAACTTTTCAGTTAATATGTCACATATATATGATGGTGGTACCATAAGATAGTAATATTGTATTTTTACCTTACCTTTTCTACATTTGGATATGTTTATATAGTCACAATTGCCTACAGCATTCAATATAACCTACTGGATAGGTTTGTAGCCAAGGAGCAATAAATAGGTTATACCATGAAGCCTATTATTCTAAGTTTGTGTCAGTACACTGTATGGTATTTGTACAACAACAAAAGTGCCTAACAATGCATTTCTCAGCATACATCCCTGTCATTAAGTGACACTTGACTATATATCAGAGGTTCAATTAAAAATTATTGAAAAGGACTTCTCTTCATATCCTTCATAGTTATATATTTAAAAAATATATTGAGGTTTAGCAAAGAGATTAATCCACACATCTTAAATGTGCAGCTTGATGCATGTATACACGTGTGTAACCTCTACCCAGACAGACCCCAGAAGATTATCTTTTTTTTTTTTTTTTTAGAGGCAGAGTTTTACTCCAGCACCCTGGATAGAGTGCTGTGGTGTCATTGCTCATAGCAACCTCACACTCTTGGGTTCAAGCGATCCTCTTGTCTCAGGCTCCCAAGAAGGTGGACCTACAGGTGCTCACCACACTGCCCAGCTAGTTTTCCTATTTTTAGTAGAGACTGGGTCTCACTCTTGCTCAGGCTGGTCTTGAACTTCTGAGCTCAAGCCATTCCCCCATCTCTGCCTCTCAAAGTGCTAGGATTACAAGTGTGATCCCAGTCACTGGAAGACTATCTTGTCCTCTTCCCTTCCTCTTCCTGCCCCTCCCCCAGAGGTAACTACTGTTTTGTTATCACTGTATGCAGATAAATGTCATTTAAATGGGATCCCTTAGTTTCTTTTTTCCAAAATGTGTCTATGAGATTCATTTATGTTGTTGCATGTGTTGCTATGTAGCATTCCACTGTATGAACAAAGCAGCATTTGTTCATTGTTCTGACAATGGACACTTGCATTTTTAGTATTATCAATGAATATTTTGTGTTTATTTTTGATTATGTACATACAACAGGTGAAGGGATAAACAAACTGTAGCCTAGGAGCAATAGGTTATGCCATGTGCATGTAGTATATACACATAGGAGAATACTACTCAGTGATAAAAAGGAAGAATTCCTAATAAACACAACTGCAGGGATGACGCTCAGCTATACTGTGCTACGGGAAGGAAGTTAGACTTAAAAAGCTGTGTATTCTACGATTTCTTTTATATGACATTCTTGCCAAAGTGACACTTCTCTTCAGTACCTCTTTGCATTCCTTTTCTGGCAGGGTGGTAGGGTGTGGTGTTGAGTGTGTGTCCATCTCCTTGAGAAATGCCTTCAACTTTGGATGTGTGAGGGGAAGGAGAGGCCAGGTCGATTGCTTAACATGATATAGTCAAGCCTTCAAGTGAGAAGGATAAAATGATTCAAGGGTTTAAGTTCAAACTGTGGGTGGGGAGCAGTGGCTTATGCCTATAGTCCTAGCACTCTGGGAGGGCAAGGCAGGAGGATTCCTTGAACTCAGGAGTTCAAGACCAGTCTGAACAAGAGTAAGAATCTGTCATTACTAAAAATAGAAAAATTAGCCAGATGAGGTGGCACATGTCTATAGTCTCAGCTACTTGGGAGGCTGACACAGGAGGATTGCTTAAGCCCAGGAGTTTGGGGTTGCAGTGAGCTGTGATGACACCACTGCATTTTATCAGGGGCAACAGAGTAAGGCTCTGTTTCCAAAAAAAAAAAAAAAAAAAGGGCAAATTGAAATATTGGCTTCCTAGACAATTCTGGATTGTGTTAGTATGGGAGAGGGGAGCAAATGTAATTTTCTGGCAGAGACTATTACCTTTCTTATCTCATTTGATTAGGAATGAGGATCCTTTTTTTTTTTTTGAGACGGAACCTCAAGCTATCCCCCTGGGTAGAGTGCCATTGCATCACAGCTCATAGCAACCTCCAACTCCTGGGCTCAAGTGAGTCTCCTGCCTCTGCCTCCCAAGTAGCTGGGACCACAGGCGCCTGCCACAACGCCCGACCATTTTTTGGTTGCAGCCGTCATTGTTGTTTGGTGGGCTTGGGCTGGGGATTCGAACCCGCCACCTTAGGTGTACATGGCTGGCGCCTTAGCCGATTGAGCCACAGGCGCCGAGGTCCTTGTAACGGAAACCATGTACACAACTCATGATGGAGGTGCTGGCGTTGGTCTGGGTGGGAACCGGCTTTCAAGATGGATATTTAGCAATCTGAGCTTATTCTAAAAATCAATGAGCTGGAAAAGGAGACCTACTAGTAGGGGGTCTGGAAACTGTCATTTGAGGACTCATGAAAGGAATACAAAGCAGAGTGTTCCCCAGGTCTCCCACCTGTCCCAGCCTGTCCCGTGCTGTTCCTGACAACCAGGGAGAAAGGCCCCTTCTACGTGTAGAGAGGGGAGGCATTCACCACCAGGAGTAGAGCTGGTAGAAATGGGAATTTCTCCGTAGCTTGACAGAATCACTTACTTGAAGCTCAGAAACCATCTCTTTTCTGAAAGGTCCAAAGGTGGCCACAAGGTCTAAAAAAGAAAACTTTAGAATGAGCAGCTGTCACCACTTCTGCCCTGGGGTGTCTGACATTGGCAGATTTATTTTCCACTTCTCTGAGAGGTTATAACTCCACATAAGGCTGGAATGAGCCCACCATCAACGAGGGAGACTTTGATCCTGGTGGGCCCGGAGTTCTGATGGAGCTTGGAGGGAGCACGCTGACCCCAGCTGCATGGCCCTGTGCTCTGGCCTGGTCTGTTGGAATAAGATGTCAAGCTGGTATATGGAGTTCTGTGGTAGGTAAACAGGGCTTTTCTGAGAATTTCTTTTCTTCTCTCCACTTAGAAATTGTGCCCCATCAGATCTTGAAACAGATGATGGGTTTAGTAGTACAGCTCGTTGATTTTCTTATGAAAATGCACATCTGAGGAAACAGGATTGGTGCAAGGTGTGTGTGTCTGAGTGCGTGCAGACATCCATCCTTGGGGTCCAGCTGGTGTGGGTCCTTATTCCTGGGGACACCTGCCCACCATGCCTGTTTCCCCTTGGTCTCTGCCGCCGCTTTCTCTGTTCAGGGGCCTTGCCCTCAGGTAACTATGACTCTGGGCTCTGCCCCTGGGGCCGACTGCTCAGGCTCACATAGACAAGTGTGGATGGCACTCAGGGGCCTTCTGCTCATGATGGCCCTGCTGAGCCCTGCCCCTCACCCACCCTGGAATGAGCAGGTGAATTGGAAGGCTGACCTGCAGGTGCTGAGACACTCAGGGCTGGTACGTGGCGGGCAGAGTGATGTGTGTGCCAATATTGGATGTGGGGCTCCACTGCACACAAACCAAACTCTGCCCCCCATTGGTTCCCCTGATGATGCCTTGTACCCACCCCCAGGGTCCCTTGTCCAAGAGCTATTCTGCTCCCAAATTCCTATCATAAACCGTCTTTCCTCGACTCCTTCAAGTTTCCTGCCTTGGCCTCTGTCCTCCTCTGCCAGCCTCCAAATCAATAGCTGGTAAATCCTGTAACAGATTCTGACCAGATTCTTTTATCTCAGGAAGAAAAAAAAAAATCCTGGTTCTATCACTTATCAGGCTTTGAGCAAGATCAGTGTTTTTCAACCTTTTTAATTTCAAGACACACTCGAACCTATAGTTAAACTTCCACGGCACACTTAATGTCGATCAAGAAAAAGAAAAGAGTAACTAAAGAATATGCTTACTGTGCTTTGAATTTCTTTCAAAAATAATTTAATTAATGATCTTTAAAATTTTTCATGGCCCACCAGTTGAAAGTCACTGGGTAAGATAGTTAACTTTCCTGAGCCCCAGTTCCCTCACTTCTGGCATGGGACTGGTAATACTGTCCTCACTCCATCGTGAGGGTAAGAACAGACTGCCTTTGTGTAATAATGGATAGTTAATTGCCCGTCGCTCAGAGAGTTGCTATGAAGACAAAATGAGTTAATATTTATAAAGTGGCTATGCAAATTATTTATAATGTTTACATACTATCCTCAGTGATGCCTGGCACATGTGACGGGAGTGTTTGTTCTAATAAAATTAAAACAGGTCATGTGAGATGTTGGGGCACCTTATGGCTCATTCAACGCCTGTGGAACAGTTAGGAAAAGTCTAGAGGCTGAGTGTTCCTTGGGGGTCGAGTGACACCATCTTCTTTATCTTTGTGTCCCAAAGCCCGATAAGCTGTTTGGCACATGGGAGCCCCAAAAGTTGCTCACCGAATGCACAAGTGAAGGAGGGGACCCGCCCAGCTCATCTTCTGTCTCTTCAGCATCAGAACATTAGTTTTAGAAAACTTATTTCTGATTTGGGAACATTACACCCCAATGCTGACATATCAGCAACATGTAATAAACTACTTTGACACCTGTGATCTCAAAGCAAGATTTACAGCAAGCTTAATGATAATGCATTTGCAAGAAAAGAGGGGGACATTACATGGAGTTCAACACAAAATTTATGAACCAATCTCAGGGCAGGGGCTGAGCAGTGATGTGACAGAAACTTTTTTTTCTTTTGAAGGAGTATTCATTTAGTACTCGGCCTGTGCCGGGCATGGTGCAGGCTACACTGATGAGTGACTCACAGCCTGTTGTCCAGGTGTGTCGGGTCTGTGGGGAAGGTGGGGGTCTTTGTGAATTGCTACTCAGGGCTAGAAATGCCGCCAGAAGGGCCAAAGTGCTGTGGGGCTTTAGTGAGGGGAGGGAGGGGCCGGCGGTTTCTGAATCGGGTAGGAGCATGAAGAACAGCAGAAAAAGAGAAAACTTGGGATGGTAGCATGAGTGTCAGCCTCCTCTTGCAGCAGTCCAGGAGCTGACCGTCACTAGGGCCCACACAAAGCTCTCCCTCACTGGCTCGCCCTTCAGTCACTTGGTCAGGTCTCATGTCCTGCCTCCAGCACCTTCAGCTGTTATCACTCTCCACCCACTTGTCTCAAGGGTTCCATTAAATTCTGGCCTAGAGTATGGCTTTGCTGGGATTCACTCCCAGCCCCTAACATCAAGAGATACTATGGGATACTTCTTTCCATTCTCTGGTTTTCCAGCCTACTCCAGGCTGGCTGCAGAAAATTCCTGTCGCCTGGAGAGCCAGGAGCTCCAAGATGGCACCAGGGTCTGCACTGAGAACCACAATTTTAGAGGCAGAAGAACTGAGTTAGGCTGAGAGAGAAATTTTGGGTTTGCTTATTCTAAAAATATCTTGGTAGGATAATTTTCTCATAAGGAAACTGGCTTCTGCAGAGCATTTTTAAAAATGGTATTGTAAAAGTGAACATATATTCATGGCAAGTTAATGTCCCCTTTCTTCTTGTGATTAGACTCAATTGGATGTCGCATTCCAGGTTAGCCAGCACTGACGAAAGTTCCTGGAAAAACTAAGGCTAATTCAGTTCCCCTCTCCCTCCCTCCCCATCCCTTGTCACTGATTTCTTTGTTCACTGATGCAGATATTAAAAATAAGTTGAAAATGTTTCTAAATTCTTTGTCATTTTGAGAGAAGATCTGTCATCACCAAAGAAATACTAGATTGCAGAATTGAAAAACAGAAAAGAAAAACAAAGAGCTTAAGGCATTAAAGAAATAGTAAGAATTGCTCCTGGGTAATGATCACACTGGGACAAGCTGGAGACATTTGGACATACATATGGTGGGCTGTTTTGCATCTTTTCTAGAAAAAGTCTAGGTATAAAGGTGAGAAGACCAATTAGGAAGCCCTGGCAATGGTCTGGGGCAGCTGTTCTCAACCTGTGGGTCGCGGGTCGAATGACCCTTTCACAGGGGTCACCTAATATCAGATATTTACATTACGATTTGTAACAGTAGCAAAAATTAGTTATAAAGTAGCAATGAAAATAATTTTATGGTTGAGGGGGTCACCATGGGGAACTGTATTAAAGGGTTATGGCATTAGGAGGGTTGAGAACCACTGGACTCTGGGAGATGATCAAGTGCCTGATGGAGAGGAGACATCTGAGATGGGATCCACGGGACTCAGAGGTCGATCCAATGAGGGAGTGAAGGATAGGACAGAGCAGAGGGACGTGGGCGGCATATCTGATAAGGTTTCTCTATGACGTCCATCGGGAAAGAGTCTTGCAGCCACTATGGACTGGCTGCAAGAATGGTGAGACCAGGGAATCCCTAAGTGGAACTGAGCACCCAAGGTGTGCTCCTGAAGGGAAGGCGTGCCTTCGAAGGGAGGGATCCTAGGTTTTGACTTAGGGTCCAGCTCCTGGTTTTGTCTTAGCACTTTGGCATTGATTTGAATAGTAACATGGGGTATGAGTTCATCAAATTTCCCCCCTCCCTCTCTCTCTTTCTTTCTTTCTTTCTTTCTTTCTTTCTTTCTTTCTTTCTTTCTTTCTTTCTTTCTTTCTTTCTTTCTTTCTTTCTCTCTCTCTCTCTCTCTTTCTTTCTCTCTCTCTCTCTCTTTCTTTCTTTCTTTCTTTCTTTCTTTCTTTCTTTCTTTCTTTCTTTCTTTCTTTCTCTCTCTCTCTCTCTCTCTCTCTCTCTCTTTCTTTCTTTCTTTCTTTCTTTCTTTCTTTCTTTCTTTCTTTCTTTCTCTCTCTCTCTCTCTCTCTCTCTCTTTCTTTCTCTCTTTCTTGTCTCATTCTGCTCTTGCTCAGGCTGGTCTTGAACTCCTGAGCTCAAGCAACCCACCCTCCTTGGCCTCCCAGAGTGCTGGGATTCCAGGCACGAGCCACCATGCCTGGCTGAGTTCATCAAATTTCTGACATTGAGAAGCTAAAAATGATACCAGAAACAAAAATCCAAATCTAAAAATTTCACTAAGGGTGAGAGGGGAGAGAGGGAGGAGAGGAAAGGAAGGGGGAAGGGCAGGAAGGATTGAGAAAGAGAAAGAGAGGGAAACTTAATC
>CAUYQV010031486.1:0-10256 GCA_963574575.1 Galagoides demidoff | reverse complement strand
TTTTTTTTTTTTTGAGAAGGAGCCTCAAGCTATCCCCCTGGGTAGAGTGCCATGGCATCACAGCTCATAGCAACCTCCAACTCCTAGGCTCAAGCGAGTCTCCTGCCTCCGCCTCCCAAGTAGCTGGGACCACAGGAACCCGCCACAACGCCCGGCCATTTTTTTGATTGCAGCCATCATTGCTGTTTGGCGGGCCTGGGCTGGGGATTCGAACCCACTACCTTAGGTGTACGTGGCTGGCGCCTTAGCCGATTGAGCCACAGGCGCCGAGCCCATTTGTGCTCCTGATCTTCACACGGGCCTACATCCATTTCTCTTCCTTGCTCCACCTATTCATTCTCCTTGCAACTAATCCGGTGATTGAACACACACATTTGATCATCCTTTTTCTTCTAAAATAAAATATTCCTTTAATGGTTCATCTTTTGTCACCAGATGAAGTTTTATGCCATCTTCTTAGCATGACATACTAGGCCCTTCCCACTCTCTTTTAAACCTCTGAAGACTGAAAATCTGTTCTGTCACCTATCACACATATAACGTTTTAGCCACACAAATGTCTTGCCATATGCTGTCTTACCATGCTGCTTCTGTGCCATCCTTTCTTCTTGGAATATTATCATTCCCATTTGTTTTGATTTGTAAAGACAGATACTTAATATTTCTTACAACTCAATATAGGTGGCCCCAGTTCTATGAGTATTCATTTGATGTACCATGTTCTTTCACACATTCTTGTCTTTCGAGGTGCTATATTTTTTATCTGGAGTTCTCTTCCTCTCATTTTGTAGATGACAAATTTCTACAGTTTCTTCAGGGATCCCCTTATATACTATGTCATCATAAAAGCCATGCTAGGTTTGTCTTTAGTATATTCCCACTTTGTAGAACCCCATATGAATGACGCCTCCAGGATGGATACAGAACAGTGGCCTTGCTTGTTTTCTCCACTAACACATGGATACTCTTCCTTCTGGACTGCTTCAGCAATTTGTTCATATTTCACTTTCTTTTTTAAACTTGTCATACTATTAATTGTTTAAAAATGAATTTGATTTCCATAATACATTGAATTTTTTGAAGCAAGCTTTGAGGCCTTACATCCCTTGGATTCTTTATACAGCCTACTGTGTGTATAACACCTGGCAGGGTTTTGTGATGTGAATAAATATTGTAGAATCTCTGTGAGCTGACCACCAAGGGACTGTGACAAACTGGTCAATATACAGAGGTGGTCAACATAAGGAGATAGGCCTACTGCACTGACACGTACATGTGGTACATGTGCAGTCTATGAAAATCAGGCCAACCTAAGGAGGTGGTTAATGTAGAAAGGTGGCACAACTATGGAGGTTTCTGTGTCTTTAACTTCAAATTAAAGTGTAGCGGGAAACCGATGCAGACAGAAGACTCCAGGCACCAGATGATTAGAGGAAGCTGGTTTATTCCGGCCGAGGGGTAACTCAGAACGCCAGTGTGTCTCCAAAACCAAGCCCCCTAACTCAATCTCTTGCCTCTCTTTTATCCACTTTTCAGGGTGGGAGGGCACGTGAAGGTCATAAAACAGAGAGAAACATGACATCATCCTCAAGATCCCCAGCTCAAGGGGGAAGGTCAGATTCGCCTGCATCCTTGAGACGGGTTGGGCCACCTGTCCTGTCCTCAAAGGCTATGGAAGTCCAAGGAAGTTACTAGGTTACAATCTAGGCCCCGTGTATGTCAAGGGAGGAACATATAGATAACAGAAGTGCCTGCGGCCTGGCTAAGGCCTACACAGGGCGGCTAGGACAGATTCTTCTGGTTCTGCTTTTACTTTCTTGCCTCAAAAGCAGTGAAGAAAATTGAAACTAATGTTTCAACTTCCAGCATTCCATTGGAAAGGAATGTTTCCTCGATTCATAAAAAGGAGGGGCTTTTTAAAGAACAAAATTGAATATACCTTATAGACCTTCTGAGGAGAAGATTACAGAATGTTTTTATAAATTGTCTGCCACATACTACACATTCGAAGTGATATTTTAAAAGCAAATGAATAAATGAATGAACAAAATAAGTCCCTTCTAAATAACTTGTAGCACTGAAGGTTCAGTATCAACTTTTTTTTATTAAATCGTATCTGTGTACATTAAAGCAATCATGGTGTACAATGTGCTGGTTTTATATGCCATTGGAAATATTTTCATCAAACTGGTTAACATAGTCTTCACTGCAAGTATCAACTCTTTATTCAAGCATCTAGTCAGTCATTCAGAAACATATGCAGTCTGTTTTTCATATTACCTGAGACCTAAAATTACCAAATCATTTTGGTAAGAGGACAGAGCTAAGCTCCTCCCATAAACTTCATTTGACACTTTTCCCATGTAATGGCCAGGAATGAGCTTCTAATGAATGGGAAGCAAATATGGGCTTTCACTTGACTAATAGGAACATGGATAGAAGACAAAAGCTCAGAGACCATTCATCAGTGCCTTAAGACTTTAGAATGGAGTTTGGATCTGAAACTGTCAACATATTTAAAAAAAGGAATCATATTAGGGGCAGCTTACCTTCCTCTCAGTGCTTCTGAAAGATTTAATGAAATTTTTTGTGCAGTTTTCAAGATCCTTTCAAATAACAAGTCTGTAATTTACTCAGAGCAATGTGACTCTCCAGTCTTTCATAGGAAGGTTACACATTTACATTGAGGAGTTAATATGAAGCTGTATAATTGGAAAGAAAAACCCTACAGAATATAATCAAATCCAAAGTGAGTTCATTATACTTATATTTAATTCATAAAATGACAAAAAAAAATTTAATAAAGACTAGGATCTGACACATCTCCTGAATTAAAAAAAAAATAGATTCTGATTAGTCTAGGTTTTGCATTTTTCTTTTCTGATTTTGCCTTTCAAATAGAAAACCTTAAAATTAATAGATCTGACCTGAGTTCTACAGTGAAGAGAAGGGTTCTGGGATTTGTGTGTGTGTCTTACTTTAAGCAATGCACAGTTCATTTAAAGCAATAGTGGCAAAATCTGTTCATAGTCAGTTTCCAGTGTTGAAATGTTGGTTGTTGTTGGGGAAATGAAGCCTAGTTATCTCATAAAATATTTTGTTTTAATCAAAGCCAAAAATAAATAAATAAAATGTTACTTCATAACGAGAAAAGAAAGGAAAAATGATGAGTCCATATTAATAAATTCTAATTCTTTACACCAATGGTATGATACCGTGCTTTGAGTTCTTGATCCCCATATTGATAGATATTGGCATGAGACCGGAAAGATTTAGGAAGGCAAGGCTGTATCTGGGCCTTTGGCTTACATAAAGAGGACCAAATACAGTGGCTGTCTGAATAAAGGACAGGAGAAATTGGGGGGAGGCTGTAAAGAGGGAGACACATATCAGCTTTGAAGTCATCACATGTAGAGTTAGAGTTCTCTTAGTAACTGCACACTTTGCAGTCAAGCTTCTTTATGCATGACACGTCCCATCAGCATTTTATATCTCTATCCCTGGGTGTAATTTTTAGCATTAAAATGAGATTATAGTGAGGAGAAAACTTAGGGCAACATCAATATCCTGGTCTATTCTGGCATGAGGACGTTAGGTCTGGATAGGTCCAGTGTCTTTGCAGTCAAATTTTTTATAAGATGGTGTTAGCATCTTGCTTTAGTGGTCATGGCAGATCTTACGTAAGAGACAGACAGTTGGCCCCCTCATAATATGGGTAGAGACCGCATTACAGTGACTAGAAGGTCATTTATTTTTTGCTCTTTTACTTTTAATTGTGTTGCCCCATGTTGCCTGCCTTGGTTAGAAGTGAGGCCCAAGTCCTGTCCCTATCCTCTCTCAGTACCAGCCTCTTTCATCTTGACTTAGATGGTTTCTTTTCTAGAGAATATCCTCCTGCTGCATGTTATCTGGTCAAATACTCAACAAGACTCAACTCAACCGCCTTCTCATCATTTTTCCTTTATTAAGCTTTTCATAACCACAATGAGAGCATATATTTCAAAGTTTGAAAGGATCTTATATACCATTCATGATAGTCATAGATTTCATTTTATAAATATAGTAATTGAAACTGTTGGGACTCAGAACACGATGCCTGCAAGTATTGTACTTTGGCATGCTGACTCAAGGTCCTCCACAGGCGGAGGCTCTTCTCTGAAATTCCCTTATATAATTAGATACAGAAATTGCCAAAAAGGAACACAATTGCTTTCATTCTCTCTTTGAAATTTCATTAACCAGAGAAGATTAAAACTCATATCACAGAGGAAGAGACTGAAAATTAAACACCACACCCAGAAAACAGAGAAACACCAATCTTTGTCCCAAATCACTTTCGGTTCCTTGATCCCATTCATTTCCAAAAGAGAATGTTTTGTTAACTATTGTCTGCACATTCAACCCATTCATTGCCTCTAAACATAATTTATTATCACCCAAATTGCCACATTTCCCCCATCTCTTTTCTCCCTATGAGTAGAGATATGTGAACATCTTGATCTCTTTGGGTTGTTGTGTGCTCATTTTCTTGAAATTTCCTCATGCTTATGTATATCAGATACATTTGTATTCCTTTTTATCCTATTAATCTGCCTATTGTCAGTTCATTTTCAGCAAACCTTCAGAAGGTAGAGGGATAACCTTCCCTCATCACTATGAAACCACAATAAGAAAAATGGGTTTCTGTAGGCCATGCAACTAGCTAACCTAATGGAGCTCAAATTAGGTCACTCCTTGCCACCATATGATTGGTGCTTTATACAATATAGCACTTACTTTGATCAATGACTTCTCCCTCATTAAAAATCCTATAGTCACTTGATGTGACTCATTTAAGTATCAATTATTATTACTTTATCTTCTGTCTTTTATTTTTATTTTTATTATTTGGCAGTTTTGGGCCAGGGCCGGTTTGAACCCGCCACCTCTGGTATATGGGGCTGTTGCCCTACTCCTTCAAGCCACAGGCACCACCCTATATTTGTATTTTTAATCATTGTTTTATTTTCACATATATTCCATTTTCTATATTATTACTTGAATTCTTAAGTTGACTGCAAATTACTCAAAAGCAAGAACTATATACTTCTTCATTTATACCTCCTCAAAAACATATACAATGAAAATGCATATAGATAGAAAATACATGTACTATTACTGGAATTTCCTTGCTGGATCCTTGGTTTTAGGAATAGGATGGATGAATTCACAGAAGATAAGGGAGGAAAAGAATAGATTTTAATATATATAAGAAGAAAATAAAGCCTCCAGCGGAGAGGGTCCTGAGCTGGTTGCCACTTTTGCTCTCTGTCTAGGGATTTATATGAAATTTCCAATCATATCTTCTTCCCTGCAAGCAGGGGGCTTTGGGGAAATGGACTGTATGTCTAAAATATATGTCACAGTTATTGGCGCCAAAGACTTGTGGGCAGAAGTTAACTTTAAAACTGTCATTAGATAGGAATGGAAAGGGAAAGACAATGGAAAGAGATGTTTTGGGCATTCTGCTATTCCTAGGGAAGGGTGGCATAGATGGACCAGAGCCTTGTTAGGGCCAGAAAATGGAGTCTGTGTCCAGCCCTAGGTGCAGGGAATGTTCATCAATGTCAGCAGTCTGTTCTCTGTTCTTTGTGTGCTCTTGGCCAAAGAAACACTGATAGCAAGACAAGCAAGAAGCACAGTTTATTGAGCAAAGTAAGATATATTTGCATAGATAGTGAATGGGCCCCAGTCATAACAAGAGGCCTTGACTATGGTCTGTGGTCCTATTTTATATTGTCTAAAATGGGCCTCCTTAATATATGTGGTTAAAACATCACCCTTGAACCATTTTGATGCACAGTGGGGAGTTATATAACTTGAGTCTTACTGAACATGCTGTCCTCCTCTGAGCCTCTCTAAAAGTCCATTGGGGGGCTCAATGGAGATTTAAGCTAATGACATGGTAATCATGGTAATGAGCCTTAGGTTGCCTTAGGTGACCTTCCAGACTATATAGTGTCTACACTATTTGACCCACTGTTGGGAATCTCTTGGATTCTTTTGCAATGGGCATACTAAGTTCTGATTGGCAGATTGGCAGGGCACTCCTTCTTCCTCCAGGTGTGGTAATTGCTCCTGGGTGGGCAAGGACATTCACATTTGTCCCTAGGAGAGCCAGAAGTCTCTTGCTATCCACCTAACAACTTCACTTTTATTTAATTATACAGCGAGATAGACACCTATTCATGGTGGTAGATATGTGAAAGTGCTTGGATTTAAGGTTGGACACAATATTTTCTTTCAAAAAGAAAAACATTTAAAAATAATCTAATATGAGCTTGTTTAATTGATGAGAGGTGATCTTCTTCATTAAATAAGTGGACTCATTTTTTTTTAACATGGGATATTTAACACTTTATTCTAAAATAGGCACGTTAGATGATTTTGCTCAAATGCAGGTTAATGTAAGTGTTCCAAGCAGGTTTAAGGCAGGCGAGGCTATGATGTTCAATAGATTAGGTGCATTAGTGTATTAAATACATTTTTGACTTAATAGTACTAAATGCTATTATAACTTACATCACCCTATTTTAAGTCTAGAAGCATCTGTACATTGAGATGATAACAAGAACACCCTCCCCAGGGCTCCTAATTTGGAAAGGAAACCTGAGCCAATCAAAATATCTTGAATATAGATGACAATAGTCATAGTAAAAATGATGGGAAAAAACATGACCCACAGTACCCATTTATTAAGCACCTACTCCCTGTAATTCCCCAAGCTCCTTCTTCTTTTTTTTTTTTTTTTTTTTTGCAGTTTTTGGCCAGAGCTGGGTTTTGAACTGCTACCTCCGGCATATGGGGCTGGTGCCCTACCCTTTTGAGCCACAGGTGCCGCCCTCCCACTTTCCTTCTTAGTAAAAGTTTTTTTTTTGTTTTTTTTAGAGATAGAGTTTTAGTTCGTCGCCCTTGGTAGAGTAAGGTGGTGTCACAGCTCACAGGAACTTCCAGCTCTTGGGCTTAGGCGAATCTATTGCCTCAGCCTCCCAAGTAGCCGGGACTACAGGTGCCTGCCACAACGCCCAGCTATTTTTTTGATGCAGTTTGGCTGGGGCTAAGTTCGAACCCACCACCCTCAGTGTATAGGGCCAGTGCCCTATTCACTGAGCCACAGGCATCGCCCCTTAGTAAAAGATTTTATGACAAGAGCTCCTCTTTTTTGAGGGCTACGTGCTAAACACTGTACTATACTAAGTGCTTTAAAATTTTTCTTTTTAGACAGAGTCTCACTTTATTGCCCTCAGTAGAGTGCCATGGCGTCACACAGCTAACAGCAACCTCCAACTACTGGGATTACGCGATTCTCATGCCTCATCCTCCCAAATAGCTGGGACTACAGGCACTTACCACAATGCCCGGCTATTCTTTTGTTGCAGTTTGGCCGGGGTCCTGTTTGAACCTGCCACCCTTGGTGTATGGGGCCGGGGCTGTACTCTCTGAGCCACAGGTGCCTTCCAGTGCTTTAAAGTTTTAACTCATTTAATTTCTTCATAAGGACCAAGTTCCAAAATACCAAACATGCTCCCACCTTAGGGATTTGCACTACTGTTCCCTCTCCCTGGTGTGCCCTTCCCCCTACTTATCTATGGGACTGGTTGCTCCTCCTCTTTGGCAGAATGGCTTTTCCCCATCATCCACTACCTTATCCCTCTTCGTTCCCTGACTCTACAAGTTTTCCTTATTGAACGTCTCATTAGCTGATGGCACATTTCAACTTACCTGTCTGACTCTCCTACCAACATGTAAACTTTACGAGGACACGGATTTTGTCTGTTTTAGAACAGTGCCTGGAATACAACAAATACTCAATAAGTGAGTGTCAAATGAATAACTGTTCCACCCTGAGATTTATGTAACTTGTTAAGATGCCCATTTTACCAAAGAGGAAACTGAGGCACCCAAAGCTGAAGCAATTGGGCGGTATATCTAGTGAGTGGTGGAAGCCACTCCTCAGAATGCGTCCAATAGTAGATTATAATTACTAACCGCACTCAGGCCTCGAGGTAGGTGCTTTACCCGGAGTCATCTTGCTCAATTCTAGAACCTGCGAGCCCAGAACTGTAGCGACCCCCACTTTACAGAGGGGGAAGCCAGAGCCAGAAGGTCGCTCAGCGAGGCAGGGCCGGGGCCGGGGTTCAAACCTGGGCAGCAGACCTGCTCTCTGCTTTGCCTGAGGCCTTCCTCTTGCGGCCCCTGCCTCCTCCCCTCACTGGGTCCCGGCGCTCACCCCCGGGCTGGGGTCGGGGTCCTGAGTCCTCAGTTCTGCCACCATCTCCGCGTGCAGGAACTCGAACAGCGCAGCATCCGCCACGCGCCGGCCTCACGCCAATGGACTCATTTTTTACTTTATTTCTAGTTTACAAATATACAACTAACTTGATTATATTGATTTGACATTTAACAAGTTATATTCTGCCTTTTCCTAATAGTATCTATCTCACTTTTAAAAAGATGTATAATTTATCTATTGATTTAGACTTAGAGGTTGCATGTTTTAAACACTAGAATATGCCACCCTGAAATACGACTTAAGGAGAACAGACTATCGCACTCCAAAATAAACCTTTTGGCCTAAGTATTATTTTGAGAAATTGAGAAGGAGATAAACTCTTAAACACAGGAGAAGTTAACCCGTTTTAAGGGAAATTTACATCTATAAAGAAAAATTTCTATTTTAAAGTATGTCTTCCTCTGCTTCAAGATGAGAAGGATAACTCTTAATCATTGATGTTTTTACCAGTGTGGAAGGGGATGACTTAAGTTTACATAACAATTCGACCCATATTTGTATTGACTCTGCTTTTCTTGGGCATCTCCTCCTACCTGGCAGTCTACCATATCCTTCTTTCTTTCTTGCAGTAGACTAATTACTCATTTCCTAGGTATCTCTCATGTATATATGAGGTGTACTTGTTAATAAGCATCTGTTCATTGTCCTCTGGTAATCTATTTTACAGTGGTCTGTCCAAACTAAGAAATTAATGGGGCAGAAAAGAAAAAAAAATTTTTTTTCTCTCTCATTCACGGATGTGGTTAAAAAAAAATACCTAAAATTGATAGCCTCAGAAGCAAACTTTTTCCCTGACCTTCCCTGGGCTTCCTGTGTCTGGTCTCTCATTCTCCCTCAAAGATAACTATATAAACTGAAACCCTCTGACACCAAGTGGATCATAGAAACGAGATCCCTTTTCCCCATAGCCAGCCATAAAACCTAAAAGTTTTACTTTCACATCCTCCCTCCCCAACCTCCATCTTAAAAACTGGCCATAAAGAAATTATCTGATTTACCTCATTTGATTATAGGTTATAAGCTCCCTACTCGAGTGAGGGTCCTGCCCACATCCAAAAAAAAAAATGCTTCACAGAGAGACTAATATGAATCTGAACACACAGGCCTTCCTTGGTGTCCCCCCTCAGTCTATTAACATTAGGTCATATCCTTTATTCCAATCATATTTCTCCCCAATGGTCAATACTTTATTGAAGCTCAGCATAAAAATAGACTATTTCCTTCTATCTTTGAGTCTTCTTTCTGAAGGTTCCCATGTCAGGTAAAACTATGATCAAATAAATTTGTATGCCTTTTCTCCTATTAAACTGCCTTTTGTCAGTGATTTTCAGTGAAGTTTCTAAAGGTGAAGGGAAAGTTTTCCCTTGATCCCTACCCAGTCAAGTCAAACTTTTAAATATAATGAAACCTCTGCTTTTTGAAGAAGTATGCTAAAATAGCCATTTTACATGATTTAGTCTTTATGTCATTCTGTATAGACTAGTTATTTCTTTCCTTTTTTTTAATTAATTGATAGCTGTATAAATTAATGCAAACATGGGGTACATTGTGGTGTTTTCATATACAATTCGAAACACTTTCATCAAGCAGATCAACATAAATTTCATGTCATTTGCTTAATCATTGTATCAAAACACTTATATTCTAGTTCTAGAAAAGTTCACTTGTACCCTTGTTAGACAGATATATAGGTGATATTTCCGGTCACCCTCCCACCACCCATCTGCCCTTCTCCCCTCCCCTTCCCCACCCCTCCCCATATTTTTGGGCTAGAATTAAATTGTATCTTTTGTTTGAGAGCTATAGATTAGTTTCATAAAATGGCTGTGTACATTGGATACTTTTTCTTCCATTCCTGAGATACTTTGCTAAGAAGCACATTTTCCAGTTCCATCCATGTAAACATGAAGGAGGTAAAGTCTCC
>CAUYQV010031483.1:0-19221 GCA_963574575.1 Galagoides demidoff | reverse complement strand
ATGGAAGAAGCCCAAGTGTCCATCAATCCACGAATGGATTAATAAACTGTGGTATATGTACACCATGGAATACTATGCAGCCCTAAAGAAAAACGGAGACTTTACCTCCTTCATGTTTACATGGATGGAACTGGAAAATGTGCTTCTTAGCAAAGTATCTCAGGAATGGAAGAAAAAGTATTCAATGTACACAGCCCTTTTATGAAACTAACCTATAGCTCTCAAACAAAAGATACAACTTAATTCTAGCCCAAAAATATGAGGAGGGGGTGGGGAAGGGGAGGGGAGAAGGGCGGATGGGTGGTGGGAGGGTGACGGGAAAGATCACCTATATATCTGTCTAACAAGGGTACACGTGAACTTTTCTAGAACTAGAATATAAATGTTTTGATACAATGACTAAGCAAATGACATGAAATTTATGTTAACCAGCTTGATGAAAGTGTTTCAAATTGTATATGAAAATAGCACAATGTACCCCATGTTTGCATTAATGTATACAGATATCAATTAATTAAAAAAATAAAAAAAATTAATTAATTAATTAAAAAAAAAAAGAAATGAAAGCACTCCAATAAGGTCACCAAGTTCTGACCTCCATTTTGCTTTTCGTCCTTGTGACTGAGTAGTCTATACCTCAATCCACCCTATAGGGAGGAATGAATTTAATTTATCCCAGGGAGCTATGTGCCCTTCATAGAAGGCAGTTTTCCTTTACTGAGTCCCTGTATGTCTTTAGCTGTCTTATGTCTTAAGACTTCACTGTCATATTTTGCTACCAGCTACGTAGGAGCAACAGACTTGATTCCTGCTTTCAGTGAATTTGCACAATCCCTAATACCTCTGAAGCAAGGGGAGAAGAACCCATCACCGTAGAGGGTCAAGGTTGGAAACTTGATGATCTGGGTGGAATGGGCCACTCAGAACACTGCTGGTGTGTCACAAGTTTCCTGTGCTGCAGATGTAGTGCTAGTCTACCCAGCTCTTGGCTATGCGTCAGTGAGATAACTGAGTAGTCCATCCTCATCAGTCTTTCTCTCCTACTAAATAGAATAAATTGGTTTGTCAGTCTTAACTGTTGAGATTGTTATTCTTATAGCTAAAATGACCAATCGCTTACTTCCTCATCAAGAATATAAATTGGGCAAAAGTAGTATCAGGCAAGTGAAAACTAGGTGAATTGGTTCAGGTCAATTTAGTGCATGTATGTGTGCATGTAGGCTTTAGTGAACATGTTTTTATTTTTTGTCATGATGAAGAGACTTGCAATTTTATTTTGATTTCCAAGTTTCCAAGAAACCTTCACCTCTCACAAGAATTATTAGACAAGTCTTAGCTGAGGAAGGAATGTGGAAACTTAAACATATAAAAGGAATAGGAGAATCTAAAAAGTTAGAGCACTGTTGCCATCTTCCTCCCCCTCTCCCCGCCCTTGAGAAATCTTTCCTTGAGTGAGGGTCAGGAACAGTGAGGCTCAGAACAGACTGACTGCCTCCACTGCTTGGTAACTGCACCACTGACTCATTTTCAGCACTCAGGCTTCGTCAGGGTTGCCATCATAAGCAGGTGACTAAATAAGAGAATTCCTCGGCTTTGCAAAGGTCTGGTTGAAGTTCTGGTGTTGGAAACTCTCTGAGGAACATGGCACTCTACCCAGGGGGATAGCTTGAGGCTCCGTCTCAAAAAAAAAACTCTCTGAGGAACTCAGGCAGAAAACCATTTTCTTTCATGATTTATGAGATCCCAAATGCCACCATTAGCATTAGATGATTAAATTGGCACACTTGTTTGGACTGCCCCAACAGGGTTATATACTACCCCGAGGGCAGGTGGACATTGCATGCCATTACCATCATCACTTGGACGTCACCAGCAGGAAATATCAGAAGCCTCCCAAGACAGACTGTCCTCTGGAGCTTTCCAGAGAGGTCCTGGCAGACAGGAAAGGTTGGCTTCATCTGGATTGCTACCTGGACCTGGAAGTCCCTGCTCCCTAAAGCCCAGAGCTCCATCATGGTGGAAAAGGGCCAAGAGAGTGCCCTGCAGTAGCACTAGCATGAACAGAGAGAGCATCACCGCTGTCAGACATCCTGTGGCAGAGTTGATGGTGACTGCTGCCTCCTCATTGATAAGCTTAACCAGGCACTCACTGGTATTGAGTTGCAAACGTCTGGATTTTGCTTCCCCTGGCAGTAGCTCCAGGGATAGGAGAGAAAACAGCTTATAAATTCTTTAACGATTCTTGGAGCCAAGGGCAGCTTACAGACTGGATTTTTAAGCAATGTTATTTCAAAGGTTCCAGGGGACATGAAGGTAAATAGTTTGAAAAATAGGGGGAAAGTTATTCCTTTCCTCCTCTGAGAACATTATACAGATTAAATTAATCTCAAGTTAATTCTTCTTGTGATTATGAGACACAGACGCCCCCACCTGTCTGCCTCACTCAACGTGTCTCTTTTGAAGAAACATTTGGAAATAAGACTATTTTTAATACACTGAAGATACCCGAATATCAGCTCTAAAATACCTTTGGGAGATGTATGAGGATGTTTGAAGAGAATTGAACAATGACTGATCTCCCCTGTTCAAGGAGAAGCTGGGTATCAACTCCAAAGGGATATTTCAGGGAAAATTGAAGCACTCGTGGGAAGGATGGATGAAATGACTTATGGTCCCTGTTGGTCCTGAAATACTATTATTTCTAGCTTATATTAGTTTAAATAATCAGAAACTAATGCACGGCTTTCTTAATGAATGCAGACGCAAATGCTGGGTAAAGCATTAATTTTTTTTCCTGTATTCTCCAGCAGACACGTTATTAAGATTGGGACACTTTCCCACGGGTATGGTACTCGTAATCCTAAATTTTCCGGGCTAGTTCTGCTTTCAAATTTCCTGACTCTCTGTTCTGTAAGCCCACCTCTGCTTGACATGTGAGCTGTTCTGATTTGAGATTTAGAGAATACTGACAGTTTATTGTCAGAGCCAGGAGAAGTCAGTGATCCAAAGGGTAAGCCTTAATGTGTAGAGGCCTTAATGGAAAGGCTAGATTTCCTAACATTGTGAATAATCTTGAATTTCCTTCATCTTCAACTATTTCAGACTTAACTCCTCTTCCTTCCATGCCTTCTTTATATATACAGAAACAGTATTACACCAAACTGTGTATATACTGATCATGGGTTTAACTACCAGTTGCTATTATTTGGAAGTGATTTTTCTGTGATTCCTATGTACATGGTGGAATTCTCAGGCTGGTTTACAGGACTGCTGTAGGACCAGGCACAGTGCTGTGTTCCCACAGGTTGGAGGGATGGCGGTGCAGTGAGTGGCAAGTTAGTGCCCTCTGCCTCCATTTTCCACTATTCTCCTGCTGACCTCACCCTATTTCTAAGGAAATCATTGATTTTCCAGTTTTTTCTCATCTTTTTCTTCTCTCTCCCTCTTTTTTGTCGATCTAACCTGTAAAATGACACTTCATGGCTAGAACCTTTAAAAAGGAAAGACTTGTCTTTCTCCTTGTCCATTCAAGGGATTCGATGTACAAAGTAAAATACTGAGATTGTGGATGAAAAGACTGAGCCAGACATCATTGAAAAAAATCCATTTTTGAAAGAAACATTTAGTACATATTTATTAGAGTACAATTTCTATGATTTTAGGGATCTTTGTGTATTTTGTGTAACACTGATACTAAGTGCCTTCAGCAGTCAGTGCCTGATCAGTGCATGTTGTGTTACATTGCTGTATACCAGGCTATGTTTTTAGAAAATGTCCTATTATTGGCGTATATCAGGCATCCTCAAACTATGGCCTGCCTAGGACATTTATCCGGCCCGCTGGGTGTTTCGTCACTGCTGCCTATCCTGCTTAGCAGCTGACTCATCCTGGGACCCTCAGTCCAGCCCTCCAATGGTCTGAGGGACAGTGAACTGGCCCCCTATTTAAAAAGTTTGAGGACCCCTGGTGTATATGAAGGCTACTGACTTGTGGACATTGATTTTGTATCCTGAGACAGTCAAGCTGAGAATCAAATCAAAGACATAATACCCTTCACAATAGCTTCAAAGAAAATGAAATACCTGGGAATATACCTAACAAAGGATGTCAAGGATCTCTACAGAGAGAACTATATAATTGGGAAAAGAAATAGGAGAAGATGTTAACAAATGGAAGAACATACCATGGTCATGGCTGGGAAGAATCAACATTGTTAAAATATCCATATTACCCAAAGTGATCTACAGATTAATGCAATCCCCATCAAAGCACAAATGTCATACTTCGAAGCATCTGAAAAAATAGTATTTTTTTCATATGGCACCAGAAAAAAATCCTGAATAGCCAATGCAATCCTAGAAAATAAAAAAAAACCTGGATTCATCACATTATCAGACTTCAGGTTATATTACAAGTCTACAGTGATCAGAATAGCACAATACTGGCACAAAAATAATAGAGATATAAGTCTGTGGAATAGAATAAAGAACCTAGAGACGAAACCAGTCACTTATCACTATCCGATCTTTGCTAAATCAAACAAAAGCATATGCTGGGGAAAAAATCCCTGTTTAATAAATAGTGCTAGGACAAACATACGTAGAAGTCTGAAATTGGACCCACATCTCTCACTACTTAAAAAAAAAATGACTCGGGGATAAAACATTTAAACTTAAGATACAAAATGATAAAAAATTGTAGAAGAAAGTGTTAGAAAAACTTTCCACAATATTGACCTGGGAAAAGATATAATGAAGACCCTCTTGGCAATTGCAGCAACACTAAAAATAAATGGGACATGATCAAGCTAAAAAGTTTCTACACAGCTAACAGTATAACAACTAAAGCAAACAGACAACCTTTAGAATGGGAGAAGATATTTGCATGCTATGAATCTGACAAAGGGCTGATAACTAGAATCTACACATAACTCAAACTAATCAATGAGAAAAGAACAAACAGGTTCGCTGCCTGTGCTCAGCAGCTAGGGCACTAGCCGCATACACCAGAGCTGGCGGGTATGAATCCAGCCCTGGCCTCCCAAACCACAATGACAGCTACAACCAAAAAATAGCCAGGTGTTGTGGCGGGCACCTGTAGTCCCAGCTACTTGGGAGGCTGGGACAAGAGAATCACTTAAGACCAAGAGTTTGAGGTGGCTGTGAGCTGTGACACCATTGCACTCTACCCAGGACAACAGCTTGAGACTCCATCTCAAAAAAAGGAAAAGAAAAGAAAAGAGCAAACAAGCCCATTAATAAGTGGGCAAGATAAGAATAGAAACTTCTCTGAAGAAGAGAGATGAATGGCCAACAAACATCATCAGAGAAATGCAAATCAAACCATCCTGAGATGTCACCTAATCCCAGTGAGTGTAGCCCACATCACAAAGTTCTAAAGGTGCAGATGCTGATGTGGATGTGGAGAGAAGGGAACGCTTTTATACTGCTAATGAAATTGCAAACTAATACAGCCTCTATGGAAACATGTATGAAGACTCCTTAAAGAGCTAAAAGTAAACCTTGCATTTGATCCTTCAAGCCCATTACTAGGTATCTACTCAGAAAGAAAAAAAAATTTACCATAAGAACATTTGCACTAGACTGTTCATTGGAGCTCAATTCACAATTGCCAAATCATGGCATTAACCCAAGTGACCATCAACACATGAATGAATGAACAAACTGTGGTGTATGTATATGATGAAATGCTATTTAGCCACAAGAAGATGTAGACTTTTGTATTAACCTGGATAGAGTTGAAAAAAATTCTTCTTGGTAAAGTATCATAAGAATGGAAGGCCAAGTATTCAATGTACTCAATAGTAGTATAAAACCAGTAGATAAGCAACTACATGCCAACATGAGAGAAAAAAACAATTAAATTGGGTAGCAGGAGAGGAGGAGGGAAAGGGGAGAGGAGAGGAGGGAGAGGAGCAAGCTCTCACCTAATGTGCACAATGTAAGGGCGTATGGCACATCCCCTGGGTGAAGGACTCAACTACAACGTGAACTTTATCTACAACAACAAATGCAAACAATGTAGCCTAATCATCAGTATCCTTGTATTACTCTGAAAAGAAAAACTAAATGTCCTATCTGATATAGGAAGGGGCTGATTGTGGTGAAGATACATCAGAAGAAATCCCAAAGGAAGTGAGAAGGAGATTTGGGTGTGATTCTGTATTTTTCTTTAAGCCCCTGTAGAACAGTTCTGTTAGCACTGGAGAAGCAGTTCTAGGAAAGAGATACCCAAGCACGCAGGCCCAAATTGAAACTACGATGGCACCCTCTTAACACAATTGCTCAGGCCAGTGTCCAATACGGGATTAGACTGAAGAGGAGGTACACAAACAACTTTGGACAAGTGGAAAGACCTGGTTTTTTTGGTTTCCAAAGCGGGGGGAAAAAAAATCCTCATTTTGTAGGATAGCCTGTTGCCAAAGGTTCTGGAGAATATCTATCAGCTCTAAATGACATGTCCAACCAAGAAATGGATTTTATATGCTGTCTGGGGACAGAGTTACAAGAACTTTCTATGAACACACTTTGGGTAGAGGGATCATGATTGTCAGTTTGCTTCAGCAACTATAATAAGGTTAAAAAAAGTCTTTGATGATTGAATTGCAGGTATTTATAGATTTTTTAAAATGTTTCTTCTTGATGATGAAGCAGTCTGTCAAGGGGGCTTTATTAAACATAGTCAGTGCTTCAACTGCTGTAGAAGCCTGTTGCATATTAAATGTTTTATATGTGAACTTTATTACACTCAAACTTCACAGAGACATTTATGAACCTTATTGCAGACTGACACGAAATGAGCCCAGAAAGTCATTTCTGACTTTATAGGAATGGAACTTTTCATTGTATGGAACATTCAAAAAGCTGTTGCATGCCAGTGTTCAAAGTGATTTCACAAATGTTGATCTCTGGGACCTTAAGAAATTGCTGATGACATCTACATCCTTCAACTAACTTCTTTTTCTTCGTATTTGGAAAACATGTACAATTGCCTCAGTAACAGGAATGTGTGGAGCTGTGGCTTATGCTATATTCATGCCACAGTAAGAAGAGAGACCCTGTTTATTGCCAGAGGAGACATATAAGGAAAGTAAAAGGAGGAAAATGTCATTTAACAGATAAACAGTCATGCCCAGCTTGACATTTTTCTAACTCCTTCAAGGACACACATTCCTGAAGGTCTCTGAGTCAGTCTTTAGAATACATTTGGAAGATTATTACCTTGCCTTAGTCGGAGAATTTTCTGCAACACTGATCCATGGAAACTTCGGCCTTTGTAAATCTCCTTTGGTCATAATTAATTCAATCCACACTTACTGAATTCTTACTTTGTACCAGACATTGTTCTAGGTACAGGTGATAATCAGAAGAAAGTCAGAGTTTATGTTTCAATCCAGTTGATTAAGCAACGAAATATGCACATTTAGTTGTCTGATTGCTGATAAGAAAGCTCCATTTAGGGTGTGGGAGTTGGTAGGATTCAGGGGAAACATCAGGAAGGACTTCTGGGAGGGAGCAGTCCCTGAATTGGGTCTTCAGGGATGAATAAGAGTTAGGTAGAAGACCTTAAGATTGCTATTTGTGCACATTGCTAGGGCAGGAGGTAGGAAAGACACATATACACTCTGAGATGAATAAGGAGCAAAGAATATTAGAAAAGTGAGACTCAGTATGAAAGTCCACTTCCCAGCTCTTAAGTACATAATAATTCTCTTAGATCATTGTAGTTATTTTTGTCATTGTAATAGTCTTAATATTTGCAAGATACCTATGGTTTATACATTGTTTTTATGCATATTGAGCTATTTACTCTTTATAGCAACTTGGTGACATAGAAGTTATTATTCCTTTATAGATGAAGAAATGAAGTGACTTGTCTAAAGTCACATAGCCAGAGCATTATTGGTCCTGAAACAAGCCCTTTCAAGTCATATTCTGAACTCAACAGTTGTACCATAGAACTTTCTTCATAGTTTATTTTATGGATTGATTCAATATATATTCATTCAACACTGTTTGTATGTATACGATTGGACAATCAAGTTCACAAACTCATGCTAAAAAAAAATACTACATATCTCATTGCTGAATATCATTATAGTCATCCTGACGCATGAGAGCAAAAAGCAGAGCTAAAGATCTGTCCTAGCCACCCTCTGTAGGCATTAGCTAGGCTGCAGATATCTCTACTACCTGTATGCTCTCTCCTTGACATGTGTGGGGCCTAGACTGTAAACTTGTCACTTCCTTAGGCTTCCGTTGCCTTTGAGGGCAGGTAGCCCGACTAGTATCAAGGGCGTGGGCAAACGTGACCTTCCCCTTGAGTCCTGGGACCTTTGACTTAAGTCATCCCTCACTAAGTTTTATGACCCTCATGTGCACTTTTATCCCTGGAAAGTGGATAAAAGAGAGGCAGGAGATTCAGATGGGGAGGGGGGCTCGGTTTTTGGACACTAGTACTCCCTGCCCAGAGAAATAAATCTTCTTCTTCTAATCAACGGGTGCCTGGAGTCTTCTGTCTATGTTGGTTTCCTGCTACAATCCCATGGCCAAGAGGAATACTTTGAAGGTGACTATAGCACTTTTCCTAGGATGAGTTCATGAACTTAACTGTCCAACCTTGTATCTGTGTACTTGTTCAATGCACATTTGTTGAGCACAAACTGTATGTCAGGCGGGAACTGTTCTGGGGATGTGACAGTGAATAAAACAGATAGTTCCAGACTGTAGTAAGTACTTTAAAAATAAATACCATAGTTGTAGGGTTATTGGGTGTGGGAACCACAGTTTAGGTGATTGCTTTTATTTTCTTGGACATCTAATATTTTCTAGAGTTTATTTCTCTCTAAGTGTTTACCTGGGTATATGTTACTCAGTAAAAATCTACTAACTGCTCCCATAAATAAATCACCATATGAGATTCTTCAGTTCTTTTAAAAAATGAATAAAAGATCAAGGTAATTCTCATTTGTTGAGAGACCAGCGTGTGCCAACTTCTTTGACAGATACATTATTAGTTTCATTTATGGGATGCTGGTGGAGGGCCCTCTCCCCTCTTCTATTACTTGGAATGTGCATTGATACCTTCTTCCTCTTGAGAGGCAGGAGACAAATCCCAGGACAACTCTCTGTTCCAGCTGCTTAGATGTCCTGCTAATAGCTGTCCCTACTGACAGCAACCACCGAAGGCAGCTGTCCTACAAAAACATCCTTTCACAGTTATTTCTCTGTAGAGCCTGGTTCCTTTCCAAAACTTAAATGTCAGTGAGAATGACTTGCTATTTATTATTAAAACATATCTTGGATGATGTTAAAATGCTCAACAACAAAAGTTGATCACAAGTCAGTAGTCACACAGGACATTTCAAGTACATAATAAGGCTTCACTGGTCCCAAGTTGTTACCAGCACCATCAACCTGGAATCTCACTGCCTTCTTTTGCACCACACATGAAGCTTCAATATTAGCGTGAATGTCACAACACAGAGCCCTGAGCAGGACTCCAGGGGGAGAATGACAGCCCCAAGGGGAAAGGATGGATCCCCTGCTCCATCTCAGCAATCTGTATATTTTCATCAGTCAGCTGGTTATAAATTGGAAGCTTAAAAGAATTGGACTGAGACAGATTAAAGATGGACAGATAAAAGTTTGCATTATGGAGTCAACAGCTGGAGGAGGTCCTACTGTAACAGCATGGGGCTGGGAGGGAAGCCCTAGGTAGTAAAGGACTCTCACCTGCTGATTCTTTTTACATGGGGAGACTGGTACAGCACCTTGGCTTTGAAGAACACATCACTACCCTACCACACATAACCTCTTCTACCTACTGGCTATTGGACTTTGGGCAGGCCACTTAAGCTTTATAAGCTAGTTTTTGCATCTTTAAAACATTAAAATATTTACTTCAAAATTACTTTTAAGGGTTGACATAATAGATGCTCTCTTAGGCTTCTTAAAGAGCGATGTTTGCTTCAACACTGGTAACTTGCTGCACAGAAACACAGGAATGTGGAGTATTATGGAAATGGCTTCAAAAGCAACTCGACCCCTCTGGCTCTCAAGGATTCACATATAAGGCTCAACAGAGTATCTGCTTTGTTTGCAACAACAGCATTACCTTAAGTGATTCACTGACTTTGTGCACACCTAGTATTTATACTTCTCCAAAGAAAGGATGTGATTTCACTTTTGCCCATTTAATATGGAACACCTTGGTATGGAGCATTTGAGTCATCTTGGAGCCAGAGGCCTCTCCTATTTATCACCTATATAGACCTAGGTAGGATTACGCCATGATTCCCATTTCCATCAGCAATTGCAGGATTGATTTTACCCAAAGTTTAAGTTTGAGTTGTTTTTCCTGGAAGGAATTGTGGTTGTGATATGCATTGAGAGTCTTAAAGAGTGTTATAGACAAGGGTGTGATACAGAATAACTGCATATGTAGGCAGGCTGTACAAAACCAAACCTCAGTTAATGGCCTAAAGACTGTACTATGGGTTAATGGCTATAACTGCCAATATAGAACAATGTGGCAAGTAGCCAGACCCCCAAAGAGGCCCCAGTGTGGCCACATCAGTTCAGGATACTCTCATGTACCTAAGGGAAAGAGCACTGCTGTGGAGTATCCAGTCACACTGACAAGCAGACAACGCTGTGGGCAAGGTCTTTTTGGCTTTAAAGGATCAGCATCATTTATACACAGTGAATGCATGAGCTTGTATATACTACAGGGACTAAAGAGGACAATAGCTGGGTGGTCTCAAGTATTGGTTAAATTATTTAGTGTCAGTTAAACTAGCTGGCTTATAGATGTCAATATTTAGATTCAAGGTTTAGGACCAGATAGCCATTTTTGCTGTTGCTTCTAGTTATTGTGATAAAACATACCATGAAATGGTTCCAGTTAACTTTTTAGAGAAAAGTCCACATTTGTACAAAACAGGAAGTGCTAAGGGTCAACCACAGAGCTTCCCAGTTTATTTCTCTCAAGTATTTAGGGAAGAGAAAGATCCTCACAAGTTGCAAAACTGTGGGACACAAATATCCTTTGTTGCGTGATGAGTGTTTAAGATCTGGTCCCTATGCCCTGGTAGTTAGGAAACCAAGTTTTGGGGCAACTTTAATTCTGCTGAGGATGTAGTGTTTGGGTCCTTCTTCTCATTACTGTGGCTTTACCCTTGGAAAGAAAACCCATGGGAGCTTTTCAGTGATCCAAAGAGTCATGTATCTTGCCAGCTTCCCTTATTTGCCACTGCCTAGCCCTTGTCATTTTCTAAGAGATTGATACCACTGGTTTCAGTTACCTATTCCTTTCCTCAAACCAGTTGAACTAAGAATTCTTTGATAAAGCTTGACAAATCATATATTTGGTGAAAACTATGCAATTTTTGGAAATTGACACGATCATGGGCGATCACTGTTGACAATCTTTTGCAGTCCATGATCCAAGAAGCACTGCAGTTCTCTGTCACCTCTGATATGAAGCATAAAGAGGGAGATTTGCTATTCCTGGCTACTGGGCTCACAAGCTACTCTAAGAATTTTCTGCTTATTCTTGTCTTAAAATGATACAAGTACTGTCCTTGGCTCATGAACCCATCCCACTGCTATGTGATATAGCTTTCTTGGTGACTTTCTTAGAAAAATAAGAGTCTTAAGATTTTTGGAATAAATTGTCCTGGTTTTGCATTTCACTGAAGAAAGTCAACATGGGTCTATTCTGACATGCTAGTGGTGTCGTGGTTAAAAGCTTGGGACCTGAAATTAGACAGTTGTCCATTTGAACACAAGATAGCTACCTGAATTTAAGTAAGTCTCTTCAATACCCTGAGATTTGATTTTGGCATTTGCAAGATAGTACCACCTTCATAGGATTCTTATAGCATCCAGGAGTCAATTATAACATAAGATTTTATTTTAAGGACAACATTCCAAGCATTCACTCACACTATGAAAATTAAGAAAGTTGACTTGTTAGATTCAAGGTGTGCATGTGGGAACCAAGAAGCAAAAGATGATTTGTACTGGGAGTATAACGATAAAGAACTGAATACATTTTTTTCTTTTGGGAAAAGGACTGAATATTTTGCAGTTGAAAAAATATCTCATGAACTAGATTGAAACTTCTTCCAGCTTATGTGAGCCAGCTCAACTGAATGTCTGTTATTTGGGGCTGGACAGTGAGGGATGCCATACAAAGCTCTTCTGTGTCCAGATTGAGTAACAGCCATACGATACTCCCAGACATACCTTCCCAAACCCCATGACACATTGCCATGCCAAGCACAGAGAGTCTGTATATTTCTCTTTCCTGTTATTACACATTCCATGCTGCTCTGAATGTAGAATAAGCATTTGAACAGCCTATGTGTTGAGAAATGTACCCAATAAGACAAACTTTTGGGGACTCACTTTGGATAAGAGAGAGAATGAGATGAGAGAGAGAAAGAGCGAGAGAGAGTTATATAGATGGAGAGAGAGGGTGAGAGCCAAGAAACAAGAACTTTGTATTTCCCTCTCCACTGACTAGCAGTCTTGGAAACATACTGAGCACCCTTCATGAAGGGCAATGTACCTCCTAGAGAAAGCATGGCTGTCTCAAGAATAAGCAACTATGTAGAGGGGTGATAAGAAAATGAATGTTTGATTATATATTTAGGACTCATTCAAGAGTACACATTTGGAAAATTTATTAAGAGGAGACTGTAGTTGCATTGACTTTAGTAATATGAAAGAATCTAACATTTGACAAAAATGGCTCCTGATTCTGTAATCTGCTTCATAGATGAAGCAGAAACTCGTTCAGACTTTGAATGGTGGAAACATTATGATTTGCTGGTGAGGAAGGAAATAAAGTCTTTTGGAGGTGCTGGAAGAATAAAATACGTTCTGGGGCAGCACCTGGAAGCTGGCAGAGATGCAAAGAAAGATTTTCCCAGGTGACTCCATAGGCCAGAGGTTCTCAACCTTCCTAATGCCACAGTGTATTTTCATTGTTATAAAGGGGTCGTGACCCACTGCCATAGGCAGTCGTGGGAATGGGAGCAGAGGTGACCTGGGGAAGTGGGTAAGGGGTTGGGGCTGGAGAGGCCTCAGCTTTAACACATGAATTGAGACCCACAGAGGTAAGAGCAGAAGATAGTGGTGGGAAAGCTCTTCCCTTCTGGCAACTCTGAGTGGCAGTGGCTAAAATGAAGTTCAATCCCTTTGTGAGTTCTGATAGAAGCAAGAACTGCAAAAGACATTTCAATGCACCATCCCACAGATGCAGGAAGGTTATGTCTTCCTCTCTTTCCAAAGAGCTGAGGCAGAAGAACATGTTTGTTCCAGGCCCATGTGAAAGGATGATGAAGTTCAGCTTGTTCAGGGTGCTGTAAAGGTCGGCAGATTGGCAAAGTATTCCAGTTTACAGGAAGAAATATGGCACCTACATTGAGCAAGTGCAGTGGGAAAAGGCTAATTGCACAGCTGTCCATGTGGGCATTCACCCCAGCAAGTTGGTATTTCTAGGTTTAAACTGGACAAACACCACAAAAATATCCTTAAATAGAAAGCCAAATCTTGCCAAGGAAAGGAAAAGGGCAAGGACAAAGAAGGAACAATTGAGAAGATGCAGGAATAAAGTAATCTTATATGCAACTATCATAAAAACTTGCTTAAAAAAGAAATGATGGTAGAGTGAGAGCAACATGTGAAGTATATGAAATCTGAGGGGAAAAGGATAGAGCATGATGATAAAGATGAGAGAGGACTTTTAGAGTACCTTCCTGATAGCAAATTTCCTTTTTTGTGTGTATTGTGAACATGTCTGACATGATGTGAATACTACAGATAAGCAAATTATCTATCTACCACTTTCCATTGTTAATTTTTTTTTTTAGAAAGACCACCTAAAAGCTATTCTCTTAGCAGGTTTCTAATACACAATACAGTACAGTCAGTCCTCTGTGTCCAACAGTTCTGCATCTGTGTATTTAACCAACCATGGTTAAAAAATACTGTGGAAAGAACCAATTAAAAAAAATAACTCTATGACAAAAAAATACAAATAAAAGCAATACAGTATATAAGTATTATAAGTAACCTAGATATGATTTAAAGTAGCCAGGTAGATGTATTTAGGTTATGTGCATATACTATGCAATTTTGTGAGGTACTTGATCATCCATGGATTTTTGGTATCCACTGGGGTCCTAGAACCAATCCCCCCTGGACATGGGAAACGACTGCACATAAGTTGGCTTGGAAATCCACAACATTGTAGGTCTGATATATGCAAATGGTGTCTATTTTTTTGCCTTTTTAAATTATAACTTCATTTTGGTCTCCTCTTCAGTTATAGCAATCCACCTTAGAGAAGTAGGTCATCCAGTTAAGTGTTACTAGCTATAGGTCTCCTGCTGTTCATCCTATGTGTCTGCAAGTTTGCATCCTTTGACCTACTTTTCCCCGTTCCACTCCTTCTCTGTTCTAGATCTACTCTCTGTGTCTATGTATTTGACTTTTTTTAAAGATTCCACATGTAAGTGTGATGATGCACTGTTTTTCTTTCTATGGCTGGCTTATTACACTTAGCAAATGATCTCCAGATTCAGATTCATCTACGTTGTTACACATGGTAGGGTTTCCTTCTTTATAAAAGCTGAATTCTATTCCATTGTATGTATGCACCACAGTATCTTTATCCATTTGCTTTTCAATGGATTCTTATTTTGAAGAATTTCTGTATCTTGGCTATTGTGAATGATGTCACAATGAACATGGAAGTGCAGATTATCTTTACAAGGATTTGATTTCATTTCCTTTGCGTATGTAGTTTTTTATTGTCATGTGAGATGGAATCAGATAGTACTTTAAATGCATAAGAGTTTAATAAAGAAATGATGTTCAAATTTGTGAGCAGAGTACAGGAAAGCCATAGAAGGTCATGATGTGTAGGGAGAAATTTTACTCCCTCCTGAAGGAACTAAGGCAGGGAGAATTACTGGAGCCCTGGTACAGAGAGCATCAGGTGGAGAGGGCTGTTGGACTGCAGCCGTGCCGGGCAGGTAGGTCAGTCACCAGGACATGAGCAGGTGGGGAAGTGAGGAGAGTCATTTTTCCACCTTCTCACAGATACAGAAACCCTCTCTACATGAGATACTATGCTGAAGGATTTCTTCCTTGATTCTAAATGTTTCTTCTTGGAGCTGAAAAGGCAGAGAAAGAAGGAGAAAGGATCACTTATGGGATTTTTTTGACCTTTTTCTGTATCCATTGAAGGGGTCACAGGAGAATGGTGGATGAGGAGGGGGCCAAAGCCACAGCGATTCACTGAGCCTTCCAAATTGCCTCTTGATTTGTGGTGCCTTCATGTGCTTGCTTTAGGACTGTCCTAAAGCAAACTGAGGCCACACATCCTGAAATATACCTATTTTTGCTTTAAATATTCACTAGAAGAAAAAGGAACAGAATAAGAGCAACTCAGAAGTGGAAAAGTTTAGACTGAATCTTTCTTAGCCAAGGAGCTTGTCTCAGCTCTTTATACAGAATCCCCCTATTCTTGGTGAATTCTAAAAAAAAGCGGGATAAAGAATCAGCTCTCACTATATCTCAAAAGCCCAAAGCAAAATCAAGATAAACAAGACCCTTCCATTTCAGTTTAGTGTGTGGTGGGGAAGAGGTGTGGGGGGAGGTTCATAAGTGTGGTATTAAAGACAGGCAGACATTGGTTTAATTGTTGGCTCTGTCTCGTTACGTGATGTGGGTAAGTTACTTGATCTCACTAAGAATCAGAATTTTCATCAATAAAATTGAGTTATTTTGAGAATTGAATATGACATTTTAAGTGCTCAGCATGCTATCTGGGACATACCAAGGACTTAATAAATATTACCCATTTTTGTTATTGTTGTAAGTCATCTCTTGTATCAATGCCTGCTTTGGAAATATTTATCTTTCTTCCTTAGATTAAGAAGTTGTAAAACGTCTATCCCCAGCCCCAGTGCAAGTACTGGTATTCTTACGGCCCCCACCACCCTCCTTTCAGCCTCCTGCACACTCCCTTCTCCAACACATTCCTCAAGGGCTTTGGACTTCTCTGAAAAATGATTTCATGGCTCCAGCCACCTGCAAGCCAAATGGTAAGCAACCACTGTTTGGCTTGGCTATTTGCTTGACACCATCCTATTGCTGGTAGATGCCTGTGCTTTTAAAGAGAAAGATCTTTCCAAATGATAACAAATGTCCAATTATATATGTAGTGCCTTAAATTTCTTAGGCCTGCTACAGTGAACAAATTGTTTTTGTTACTTGTTTCCAAGAGCAACTCTAGTTTTTTTAAAAAATCACACTTGCATTCTTTTTTAAAAATATTTGTTTTTCATTTTGGATATAAGAAAAAAATGCATGGGCCCTTTTTTCCTAATGAAGTGGTTTCTCCAATTATTATTGACACAGGAAAGTGGACCCCAGACCTGAGTCTGCCTGAAGGCTAAGTGAGTTCTTGACTTCACATGGGAAAGAATTCAAGAGTGAGCCGGTGTAGTAAAGCAAAAGTACGTTATTGACATAATAAGGAAGCAGAGGGAGGGCTTGCTCCATAGGCCAAGAGCAGTGGCTGTTGGTCATAGCAACAGAGAGTAGCACTTTGTGAATTTTGGGAGTCTTACTTTACATTTTCTATTTAATTTTATGTTAAGCAGAGGGAAGATTATTTGTAAGATTTCTAGTGAAGAAGTGGAGAGTTCCTGGAACTGGGAGTCCTTCTGTTTTTAAACCATCTAGGGTAACTTTCAGAAGTTGCCATGGCAATTATAAACTGTCACAGTGCCAGTAGGAGTTTCATTTAGTACATTAATAAAGTAGAAGCAGGGTATAAGGAGCAGGGAGGTGTGAGATTTTAAAATTGTAAGTTAATGACAAGTGGGAGAAAATAAAGTTGTGATAGTGAAATTTAGGGCAAGAAGTAAAGGCATTGAACAAAATGGAAAATTCTTTGGAAAAATAAACTTTTCAAAAATTATTTTTTGGAATTAAAAATAATTTCATCTCTAATTTTTAAAATAACCTGCCTTTACTTACCCTTATTTGCTTCTCCAACTTTATTCCTCCTCATAATTTCTCCTGTGTTTGAATGGTATTCTAATTCATCACATAGTGGTTTTTGGAGTACGTTTTTCTGTATATGTACTTTTTGATGACTCTTCTCTTAGCCTGTAAGACAGGGGTCCTAAAACTTTTTAAACAGGGGCTAGTTCACTGTCCCTCAGACTGCTGGCAGGTTGGACTGCAGGCCCCGGGGACCACTTAGCTGCTAAGCAGGACAGGCAGCTGCAGCAAAAACACCCAGCAGGCCGGATAAATGTCCTAGGTGGGCCACATGTGGCCCATGGGCTATAGTTTGAGGACGCCTGCAAAATAATGTCTTTTCCCCTCATCTCGATAAGTATTATTTTTCTTTTTTTTTTGTTTTATTTACCCTTGTCACTCAGCTCTTGAATGTTTGCTTCTTGGAAACTCAATCCTGAGTTTTTTCTTTTTCTATTCTGTACTCTCTACCTATGTGGACCCCCAACTCAATATTAAGTAGATATGGAGAACTCACTATATTTTGCTTTAATGCAGGCCCCCTGAGTGGCATACCTGATTCTTCTCAGAGTCTCCAAGGCTCCTTGGGCTGGTTGCATCTAACATTGAACATATAATTTTTTATCTTTGCTTTCAATCTGGTTCTCTTTTAGATTGCTTATCTTAATGAGTTATACCATCTTCTATCCATTTGCACAAGCCAGGAAAAGTGGCTTAAAAACCTCTCTTTTCTTCAGTGTCCAATACATCACCAAGTCCTGTTGATTTTATTTTCTGATCATTTTTGTGGTCAGTCTACTCTCCACCTCTACCATCAACTCTAGGCCAAGGGATTGTCACCATCTGCCGAAACACTGACGTTCCCTAAATGGCCTTTTTCTGAGAATCCTATCACCTTCTACAATTCACACTTACCAGTTTCAAAAAACACGTGTAGATTAGATCATATCACAACAATTCTTAACTTTCTAGAATATAGAAATACAATCAATTTTGTGTATTGACCTTGTATTCTGTGATCTTGCCAAATTCAAGGTCAAATGCCTTTTCTAGGTTTTGAAGCACTGTCCATAGGGTCAATCATGTCTGCCAAAAAAGACAATTTAATTTTTTTCCTTTGCAATTTCTATGCCCTTTATTTCTTTTTAATTCATCTTATTGCAGAAACCAGCATATATACATGTATAATACAATGTGGAATATATGTTATAAGAATGGACATTCTTGTCTTTTTCCTGATCTTATAGTGAAAGAATTTAGTACTTCACCACTATGTATGATGTTAGTTACAGATTTTTGTAGATTTTTTAAAAAAATCAGATTAAGAATGTTTCCTTTTCATTTTATTAAAGGCTTTTTTTAAATTTGTTTTTGTTTTTAAAATTCTGAGTGGGTATAAAATTTTGCTTTTTCTGCATCTGAGAATATCATCTGATTATTTTCCTCTATAGGCTGCTAATATGAAGACTGAACATTTTGATTAATTTTTGAAAGCTAAAGTAACCTTGAATTCTTGGAATAAACTTGGAATAAATTGTACTTGCTCAGGATATATTATCTATTTAATGTATTATTTGTTTCAGTTTGCTAATATTTTGTTCAGGCTTCTTGTGTCTATGTTCATTGGGGATATTGGTCTACAGATTTATTTCTTGTAACAACTTTGGTTTTAGTATCAAACTATTGGCCCCAAAAATGATGTGTTCTTTTATCTTTTATTTTTGGGAAAAGTGTGTATAAGTTTCATATTTTTTCTTGTATCATTAATAAAACTCATCAGTGAAGCTGTGTTGGCCTGGAGTTCATTTTGGGGGAGGTTTTTTTTTGGTTTATTTACTATATTATGATTGATATACAGTACACAACACATATTTAATGTGGAAAGGTTTCTTTCTTAATGTCTTTAACAGATATAATGCTCTTGATTATTTTTCATAATCAAACTTTCTTTTATTTTTTTTTTTTTTTTTTGAGGAGGAGGTGGATTTTATTTTTTTTTTTTAATTTTATTGAATGGTAACTATGTATATTAATGCACTTCTGGGGTACAGTGTGGGGTTTTCGCATGCAATCCGAAATACTTCCATCAAACTGATCAACACAGCCTTCATGTCATTTTCTCAGTTATAGT
>CAUYQV010031482.1:0-11698 GCA_963574575.1 Galagoides demidoff | reverse complement strand
TGAGACGAACTTTAAAAGTAGATAAACTTTAAATAAGAAATAAATTGCAAACCAAATAGCCTAAGAATGTGGGGAGGGGGGAGGGAGAAGGGAGGGGGGAATGTGTGGAGGGAGGGGGATTGAAGGGACCATTTTTGAGGTATATCTTACAGGGGTACAAGTGAAACTCTCTAAGAGTAGAATCAGAATGTTTTAAAACTATAACTGAGAAAATGACATGAAGGTTGTGTTGATCAGTTTGATGGAAGTATTTCGGATTGCACGCGAAAACCCCACACTGTACCCCAGAAGTGCATTAATGTACATAGTTACCATTCAATAAAATTAAAAAAAAAAAGAAAGAAATTGCACAGTTAAAGGCAGGAAAAAGAAACATTTTGGGATTGTGGAAGACCTTGATTAATCATCTTGAACCACAAATCAAATTCAGTTAGGAAAAATTAAGGCATAAATGTTAGCTTTTTAAAGACGATAGAGTTAAAAGTAATAAATGTTCTTTGCATGTTTAGGCTTTTTCCAAATATTCTGCAATAAGGCTTGAAATTTTATATTCAGAAAAAATGTGAAATTACAGGAATTAAAACACTTGGTTTAGCAAGCATTTACTTGTTGGCTAGTGCATGCTAAGCATTGCCCACATATCTAGATACAGATACAGATATGAGTCCAGACTTAGAAGAAATACAAACGTGAAAATGAGCCATGATAAGCAGTATTATGAGAGCTACAAAAGATATATTCAGAAAGGAGTAGAAAGAAATCCACTGGGCATATGTGTACCATGGTGGAGAGGCCTGAGAAGGTTCACAGAATAGGTGATCTATACATTTTTTCTTCAAGACAAGATTCAAATTTAGGAATTTCTAAATGCACCATTAAATTTAGTAATAATGATCTTAAAACTGCTCCATTAAGTTATTGTTGTTGTGTCGTTCGTTTTTTGTTTTTTAGGTTTTGTTTGGAATTTTTTTCCAGTAAAATTAGGAGAACTTAAGAAAATAATCTGATGAATAAACTAACAATTTATAATTTTGGTAATAATCACTATCATGAAGGTAGGAAAGTAATAAGTGAGGTAAAATACTTATAAGTGGAGAAAAGGAAGTTTCCTTTGTCTCTGGAAACATCAATATTAACTGAAAAGGAATAAATTTTTTTCATTGGTCGCTCTAAAAACTTGTTCTTTTGGAACATGATAGGCTTTTCTGTAGTGACATTTCCTGTGATAGAACAGTCTGATAATCCCACAAGTTTCCCCAAGTCAGATGGAACAGAAGTAAATGTTGTGCTTGTTGATTAAAACAAAAAACAAGATAGAAACTAGAACAAGAGGAAGAAAAAGACCCAGAAAATGAAAGTCATTATAGTTCCCTTCATCTGTCCTGCTTGTACATATGTATTTTTTAATCCCACAATAGTTGATTAATGTGGAAGAATATTTATTTGCTTTTCCTCTCCTGCAATCTTTGAAATCAGTGGGAACTTTTCATAAACACACACGAATAGACTCACACACAGAGAAAGAGAGCAAGTGTGAGAGGCATGAAAAGCATCGGCCTTTTGAAGCCAAAACTACAGTTGTTTCAAAGCCCTGCCTGAAATGCAAACATTTTAAATGTATGCAGCTTGTAGAGTGATTTTTTTTCCTTGAAAATTTAACTGGTTAATGAATTAGATGACTCTTGATTTTAGGTAATGACTGTCTACTCTTTGGGGTGCTTACATAGGTAAGCCTTTTTTTAAGGCTGATTTTTATTGTAAACCAATATCTTGAGTTTTGCGCAGGTTTCAAACAGTAAAACAAAGGCAATAAGATGGGATCTTCATTATTCAACTGATTTAAAAATTAAAATAATGTTTAAAATTGATTTACTATATAAAAGTTGTGGTACTTCTAATATAAAGAAGACCATCTAGTCATCTTGCCCAAGGAGTCAATTACTGAAATGTACCATGTCTTACTCTCAAAATGTCTTGAACAATCAACATTTATGTAAACTACAAACTGGAGACTTGTTCTTCACAAGTCCGAGGCTTTGGGAGTGTAAGGTCTCTGCTGACAAAGAGTGTTTTGGAACGATTACCTTTGCCAGGTTTGTTTGGAAGGTATGGGGCATATTCCTTCACCATTTAGGTCATCCAGATGAGATATTTGCAAAATATTTCCAAGATGATCTATATTAGATGAGAAGTATATATTGCTAAATGTAATGTATTAAAGAAATTTTTGAATTTGTTTTGCCATAATAAAGAACACAGTTAGAATCATGGATGATGTGAAAGAATAGTGACTTTAAGAAGAAATAACAGCATAATTATATACAATATACCTTAAAATAAAATAGACCAAAATAAAATACCAAACATAACATTCTCTACCCAATATTTGGGTAAAGATAGCATAATACAGAGACTTGGGTCCATTCATTCAGATTCAAGTAGGAATTAATCTGGCCCATCACATATAATAACAAATTCATTTTTATTGAGACCTTATGTAAGTTACAGATAAAGCATATTCCTCAGCTCTCCTGCTGGTCACATATTTTCCTAGATGTATTTAATAATCAGACTCCCCCTGAAGAGTGCCTATGACAACCTGACAGGAAGGGGAAAAGCCTACTGTGGTCTCTTAGTTGCATATTAGGAGAGGATCACTAGACTTCTACTCCCCAGAATTTCATGAAGAACAGATGCTTCTGTCATCTAATAAAGTATCACCCTGGTCGCCTCTCCCCAGGCTTAGAAGAATGAGCTCTGCAGAAGCCTGGATATAATTATATGCCATAAAATGCATTTCAAAAAAAAATCAAGGTTTCTAGAAAGCTAGGCTTGGAAATATCTGCCATATCTTTTCAGAATGAATTGAAAAATCATCATTCAGTAACAGTGAAAATGGAAGACTTAGGAGAAAAGCCTTAAGAGCCATGCCAGAATCACAGTACCTTTCAAAAAGAAAATGAATCAGCTGTGACACCCCAGACAGAGGTGCATAAGGCAAAGTAATCTCCAGGCAGTGAGCAAGTCTTGAGGGAAGGCACTCTCGCACGTGTCCCATGCATCAAGGTGTTCCTCTTTCCAGCTCTGCATTCAACAGGGCCCTCACCTGCCCTCCTCTCCTTCTACAAGGCTCTGTCATTTCTTAGGAGGACAGAAAAAAGAAAAATAAAGAAATTATAAGATGTGATCATTTATTAGCTATTCCTCATTTCTAGTTCTCTTATTTTATCACATGTGCACTTAATTATAAACATTGTGTGTTATGGATTTTTTTAGTGTTAACTTCAGAATAAATTTTATCGACACTGATTTAAAAAATTAATGATTATCATAATCACAGCCACAGTCATGATATATGGTTTCTTACTATAATTTCTCTGTCTCAATCTCTTGTCTTTATACTAACCTTAGTTTCCACTTATTATGTACTTATGAACATACTATGAGTCAAGTGTGGGAACAAAGCAGTGAAAATGTAGGTTGTGATCCCACGGAGCATATATTCTTTAGGGGGAAAGAGAGAAAATTAGACAGAGAATAAATAAGGACCTGGAGGTAGGGATTCTGAAGGTAACAAAACTGGATGATGCAGTTCAGCACGGAGATTAATTGGATTGGGAGGGAAATGGTAAGTACCACTTTAGACAAAATCATCAGAAAGGCCGGATTCATTAGTACTAACCTGATTACTGGATGATGAGGAGGAGGTAGACATGGGGTGATCTAGCCAAGACACAGGCAAACAGAAGAGTATGAGAAAACCCTAGGGTAGCTTCATGTTTAGTGGGGCCTGGGGATCAACAGGAGGCCAATGAGTACAGAGAACTCATTAGTATGAGATTAAACTACAGAGGAAGGAAGGTCACCAAAAAGTTAAGCAGAAATTCTAGATTTGAAATTCAAAATGCAATGAAGCTACTGACAAATTCCATGCTCAGTTTTGACATGATTTTCTAACTCATCTCTCCAAGTTCATGTGCAGCATAGACTATAAAGCGAGCCAAGCACAAAAGGTGAGGATAATTTGGTTGCTACAAAGAAGTCTAGAAGACCAATGTGAGGGCCTTGGCAGGGTAGAACTGGATGGGTTTTGTGAACATTTTTTTTTCAAGACTTTCATAGATCTCACAAATCTTTACCCTTTTGTCAGGTATTGATTAGCATGATGGTAATAGAGAAAGAAAGAGAGAATGTTATTAAACTACTAGGAAATACTCAATTTTTTTTTCCAGAAAAACCTATAATCTGTAAAAACTCAAACAAATCAGCAACGAAAAAAACAATAACCCCATTAAAACATAGCAAAGGACATGCATAGATTTTTCAATAGAAGATAAACAAATGGCCAGTAAAAATATGAAAAAATTGCCACTGTCATTAATTATTACCAAAAGGCAAATTAAAACCAAGTGTGATACCACCTTACTCCTATCATAATGGCCATTATTAAAAATTAGAAAACAATAGATATTGATGTTTATATTCCGAAAAAGGAACTTTTATACATTGTTGGGGGACTATAAACTTGTACAATCTCTATGGAAAACAATGTGGAGGTTCCTTAGAGAACAAAATGTTGGCCTACCATTTACTATAACAGTCCCACTTCTGGGTATTTACATAAAAGGAAGAAGACATTACATGACAAAGACATGTGTACCTGAATGTTTATCACAGCACAATTTATAATTTCAAGATATGGAATCAATCTAAGAGCCAATCACTGGATAAGTAGATACTGAAAATATGAGAGATAGATAAACATACATATACACACAGAGTTACATATCCATAGATATAAAACATATGTACACAAACACACAGGAGGTGCAAAAAATATACATTTTAAGAAAATAAAAACTGTATTAAAATTGTAATAATATATACTGATAATGTTTGTTATCTTATATATTGTATTTTGTATCCCTTGCAATTGCAGAAGTCAAACATGAGTTGACTTCAATCTTAATACAGTTTTATCTTTTTCACAAATTTGTATATTTTTTGACACCCTTTATGTGTATATATGTGTATACACACACACACATGCACACACATACAACATAGAGTACTATTCAGCCATAAAATGGAATGAAATAATGTATTTTTCATCAACTCAGATGGAATTGAAGAACATTATCCAAGTGAAGTAACTCAGGAATGGAAAAACAAACATCACATGTTCTCACTAATAATTTGGAGATACGAGAGATGGTCTCTGTCAGTTTAAGAAATGTCCTACCTAAGCATTTTTTCTTAAGTGGTCTTGTCAGAAAAGGATGCTGGATTTTGTCAAAAGACTTTTCTACATCAATTGAGAGAACTGTATGGTTTTTTTTTAAATTTTATTTCTGTGGTGAATCACATTTACTGATTTGCATATGTTGAACCAACCTTGCATTCCTGGGATAAAACTCACTTGCTCGTGATATATAATTTTTTAAATAGTCACTGTATATTCTGCTTGCTAGGATCTTATTTTGCATCAATATTCACTAATGATATCGGCCTGTAGTTTTCCTTTTTTCTTGGGTCCTTTGCTGGTTTTGGAATCAGGGTGACATTTGCTACATAGAACATGTTTGGGAGGATTTCTTCCTTATCTAGGTTTGGGATAGGTTATGCAACATAGGTACTAGTCATAGGTACTAGATCCATGTTGAAGGTTTGGTAAAATTCTGGTGTGAAACTATCTGATCTTATGCTTTTCTTTTTTGGATGATTCTGTGTTGTTGATACAATGTCAGTGCTTGATACAGTCCTATTCAAAATTTCTAATTCTTTCTGATTGAGTTTAAGAATGTGATGTGATTGCAGATATTATCCCACATTTCCTCTACATTTTCATATATCTGTGCATAGAGGTTTTTGTAGTAATCATTGAGGAACTTTCATATTTCTGTGTTATCTGCTGTTATTTCCCCTTTAACTTTTTTTTTTGGTAGGGACAGAGTCTCACTTTATTGCCCTTGGTAGAGTGCTGTGGTGTTACACAGCTCACAGCAACCTCTAACTCCTGGGCTTAGGCAATTCTCTTGCTTCAGCGTCCCGAGTAGCTGCAACTATAGGAGCCCACCACAATGCTCAACTACCCTTTATCAGTTCTGATTGAAGTAATTAGATATCTTACTGTTTCTGGCTAGTCTGTTCAAAGGTTTATTGATTTTATTAATCTTTTCAAAGAACCAACTTTGTGTTTCACCAATTCTTATTTTCTTGATTTCCTTCAATTCTGTTCTAATTTTGGTGATTTCTTTTCTTTGGTAGGTTGGGGTTAGATTTTTCTTCTTTTTCCAGTTGTTTGAGATGGCCAATTAGGTTGTTGACTTTCTCTCTTTCTGTTTTCTTGATGAAGCCATTTATTTCTATAAATATCCCTCTTCAGACTGCCTTTGTAATATTCCAAAGGTTTTAATAACTTGTGGCTTCCTTATAGTTTTGTTCAAAAATCTAATGATCTATTTCTTAACCCTTTCTTTGAGCCAGCTATATTCAGCATAAGGCTATTTAGTTTCAATGAATTCATTTGGGTGTAAAGATTTCTGTTGTTGTCGAGTTCAACTTTTATTCTGAAATGGTCCGAGAAAACATAAGGAATAATTTCTATTCTTTTGAATTCCTTGAGGTTAGATTTTTGTATTAAGATATCAGTTTTGGAGGTAACATCTATAACAAGCCAGCAACCAAAAAAATTTTAAATGGGGTAAAACAGAAAGAATTTTCACTTAGAATGGGAACTAACTAAGGATTTCCACTATCACCACTACTTCTCAACACAGAACTGGAAGCCCTGCCATTGCAATCAGGCAAGAGAAGGTGATCAAGGATATTCACATGGGAACATAAGAACTCAAACTCTTGCTCCTTGTAGACGAATGATCTTATACCTGGAAAATCCCAAGAACTCAACTATAGAGCTCTTAGAAGTGATTAAGAAATACAATAATATCTTGAGACATAAAATCAATGTCCACAAATAAGTAGCCTTCATATATGCCATTAACAGTCAAGCTGAGAATAGAATCAAAGATACAATACTTTTTACAGTAGTGCCAAAGAAGGTGAAATACGTAGGAATATATACATATAACAAAGGATGTGAAGGATCTCTATATAGAGAGCTATACAACTCTGAGAAAAGAAACAGCAGAAGATGTTAACAAATAAGACCACACCATGCTCATGGCTGGGAAGAATCAGTATGGTTAAAATGTCCGTAAAACCCAAAGTGATCTACAGATTTAATGCAATCCCATCAAAGGACCAACATCATACTTTGAAGAACTTGAAAAATGAGTATTTCATTTCAAACGGAACCAGAAAAGAAATTCAAATAGCCAAAATAATTTTTAGACATAAAAACACATCTGGAGACATTATGTTACCAGACTTTGGGTTATATTACAAGTCTATAGTGACCAAAACAGCATGTTACTGGCACAAAAATGGAGATATAGATCTATGGAATAGAATAGAGAAGCCAGAGATGAACCAAGACACACACTGTCATTTGATCTTTTATAAATCAAAAAAAAAAAAAGCATACACTGGGAAAACGAATCCCTATTTAATAAATGGTGAACTTGACCCACATGTCTCAACACTGACAAAAATTGACTCTTGCTGAATAAAAGATTTAAATTTAAGACACAAAACAATAAAAATTCTAGACAAGAATGTTGGGAAAACACTTAACATAATTGGCCTGGGACATCAAAACTAAAAAAAAATTAAATGAATAAATAAATAAAAAGTGGGATATGATCAAGCTAAAAAAAACTTCTGCACAGCTAAGGGTGCCACAACCAAAGCAAACAGACAGCCTTTGTGTTTTTTTGTTTGTCTGATTTTGTTGAGACAGGGTCTCAAGCTGTCGCCCTGGGTAGAGTGCCGTGATGTCACAGCTCACAAGAACCTCAAATTCTTGGGCTGAAATGATTCTCTTGCCTCAGCCTCCCAAGGAGCTGGAACTACAGGTGGTCATCAGAATCTCGCTGTTTTTTTGGTTGTAGTTGTCATTGTAGTTTGGTAGTCCCAGGCTGGGTTCAAACCTGCCAGCTCCGGTGTATGTGGCTGGTGCCCTAGCTGCTGAGCTACAGGTGCCGAGCCAAACAGCCTTTGGAATGGGAGAAGATATCTGCATGCTACATCTGACAAAAGGCTGATAACTAGAACCTACAGAGAACTCAAATTAATTAACAAGAAAAGAGAAAACAATAAATGGGCAAGAGATTTGAACAGAAACTTCTCCCTCCAAGATGACAGATGAATGGCCAACAAACACATGAAAAAATGCTTATTGTCCCTAATCATCAGAGAAATTTGAATCAAAACCGCTCTGAGATATCAGAGTGTCAATAGCCCATATCACAAAATTCCCAATCTGCAGATGCTGGCATGGATATCAAAAACATGGAAGACTTTTGCACTGCTGGTGGAAATTAATACAACCTCTATGGAAAGAAGTATGGAGAATTCTCAAAGAACTAAAAGTAAACCTCCCATTCAATTCCATAATACCATTACTAGGTATTTACCCAATGAACAAAAATTATTTTACCACCAGAACATCTGCACCAGAATGTTTATTGCAACTCAATTCACAATTGCCAAGATGTAGAAGCAACCCAAGTGCCCATCAACCCAGGAATGGACTAACAAACTGTGATATGTGGATACCACAGAATACTATTCAGCCATAAGAAAAGATGGAGACTTTACGTCTTTGGGTTTACCTGAATGAAGTTGAAACACATTCTTCTCAGTAAAGTATCTCAAGAATGGAAAAAAAAAATGTATCCCAAGTACTCAATACTAATATGAAACCAATATATAAACAGCTATATACCCACAGGAAAGGAAAAACACAAGTATAGTCTAGCAAGGGGGAGAAGAGAGGAGAGAGAGAGAGAGGGGAGGGAGGAGGAAGGAAGATTGGAGGGAGGACGTGACAAGTGGTGACCTTTCACCTAATGTTCACAATGTGAGGGTGTTCAGGATACCCCCTAGGTGAAGGGCTCAACTACAATCTGAACTTTAAGTTAGAATTGAAAAGAAGATAACCTAATTTGTGCCCTTATATTAAACCAAAATTTTTAAAAAAGAAAAATATATGTAAGTTTGAGATTAAAGATATGTACACGTGGTAACATCGTAGTATAAAGGACATCGGGAACTAAGAAGCCAAGAGGGTAGCAGAGAGTGAAGATTAAATAGCACCTATTAGGTACAATGAACACCGCTCTAGTGATGGGCACAACAGCTTTGATTAAGCAGTGTACAATTCACCCATGTAACAGTAACACTTACACCCTCTCAATGTTTTGAAATCTTTTAAAAAGTTCATAAACATCATACGAGGAATTTAAGGCTCAGCGTGTTCCAAGAGTAAACTACTCCCAGAATTGGCATTATAAAACCTACTTTGCTAAATCCCAACTCCACTTTTCTATCTTCCACCTGCTGAAGGAATGAAAGACGTTTACCAGCGTCTGTTGCAACCGTGTTCTCATGCTCCCAAGAAACTAAGTGTGCAATGCATGAAAACATACCAAAGCAACAGAGTTAGGAAATTTTGATGGAACAAAAGGTAAACTACTCTAGAAAAGCAGACATAAGAGAAAACACTCTTATGTTCTGCGTTATGAAAAAGTACGAAGTGAATATAAAATGCCCCTGGATGCCTTGGATTAAAATCAGAAGAACATGAAAAAGCATCAAACATTAAAAGTAAGTATGTCCTACAATAGACTTAAATCCAACTCTAAAGGACTTTATTTTTATCTGCCCATTGTTTTGAATTATTTACTCATTTTTTTATTATAGACTATCTAATTTCACATGCTTTATATATTCTAAGTTTGAGATGAAAAAAATTCAGAGAACATTATCTATAGGCAAAACACTTAAAGAATGTGGAAAGGTTTTGTGTGAAGAGAGAAATAGCAAGCGAAGATGTTTTGAGATAGTGATCATCTCGCAAACTCATCTTCAAGGTAGCAGGCGCGCAAGAGTAGAGGTTTTGCCGCCATGAGAGTCACATTAACAGCGATGGTAAAGCTTACTGAGAGTTCTCTAAAGGAACACAGTCGGGACTTGTTCCTAGCAAAATGCAGTATGTGCTCTGTAAGGTAGGGGTCCCTCCAGAGGGGATTATATCCTGCCAAAAGGCTCATTTGTATGAGCTTTCCCCCCTCCCAGGCTCCCCAGCAACTCAGCCCTTTGCTTGGCACCTTGCAGTGGCATCATGTGACTTTTTGGATTGGCTGATTGAGTTTATTGAACACACAGCCTTGGCAGTGGCAATGATCCTGGCAGTGGCAGAAGCCAGGAAACATATACCGTAAATGAATCTAATTTTAATCACTGTACATAGGGTTTGCTTGATTTATCCCATATCATACCAAGCTCCAACGTGGCAGCCAAACTCTGCACTCAGTCGCTGTGCTCAACAAAAAGGCTAAGGCTGAACTTCAGTTCCATTGCCAGTGTACAATTTTCTACAGATAGCTTTTCCTTTTTCATTTTTCTCTGTTTTTTCTGCACCACACCCCCGCTTTTAAGGGTTCATTGATAAGGCTGAACAGGTTTAACACTCCGTCCAATTAGAATCTGTATAATGATACTTGGTGTTTGAACCATATACTACTTTAAACAGAATTTAAAAATAGAATTTTAAAGTAGATTAGTAGAGTTTCTTGCCCTATTAGCTTTTCATGTAATCTGATTATTTTTCTGCCTCAGTTAATTTTTCTTTAAGCATAGCACCTCAATTCTGTCTTTAATTGGGTTCATGTATGGAGCTTAAAACTGTGCTCAGAACACATATTCTCAAGAGATGTTAACTTTGGCTACTGTTTTTGCTCCTTCCTTATTAATTTATTTGTTTAATGTGCATCTCACCTGAGACATTGATCTTCTTGTGAGCACATGACCTGTAGATTTGCATCCCCATGGCAAATGTGTCGTGTTTAATGAGATTTGTCAACCCATGCTAAATAGGTTATCATCATCATGTTTACTATCATTGTCATTACCATCATGAAAAATACTGCACTACACTATTACTACTGTGAAGATGATAATTTAAGAGCAACACTGCAAAGGAAGAGAAGAGATGCAGTCACTAATGACTAGGACCCATACCTACCAAGAATGAACTAGAAATATGGAGAGACTGACCTGAGAGAGAAAAATAGAAAAGTGTGAGCAAAGAATTCTAGTATAATGAACTAGATCCTAAATAAGCAAGTGTCCACACGTATCTTCAGTTTTTTCTGGGAGTGGTCACGAAAACTTCACAGACTCTATTTTCTACTTTTAAGAAGCAAAGACTTCAGAGAATCAACCTTTATTAAATATCTGCCATATACTTGTTACCATAATCAACTAGTGTAGTGTTACTCCCTATACTATGTCAGATAGATATTGGCTTCTTTTCTCGACACTTGCAAATGGTGGCTCAATGTTTTTAGTAAACTTCTTGGTGCTACTTCTTGGACACTTAATAGCTTATCATGGATTTTATTTTATCTTTTCATTTATTTCAAAATCTAAACTCTCTAAGAGTAGAATCAGAATGTTTTAAAACTATAACTGAGAAAATGACATGAAGGCTGTGTTGATCAGTTTGATGGAAGTATTTCGGATTGCATGTGAAAACCCCACACTGTACCCCAGAAGTGTATTAATGTACATA